>JAVKPL010007831.1:0-31347 GCA_032173675.1 Gastrolobium villosum | reverse complement strand
AGGATATAGTTAGATCTATTTCGGACTTTCTTGCAAAATTTCTTCGAGGCAAGGAAACTGTACAGAGATACTGGGCTGCAAGTTGGGCAGAAAGTGGAAACCCTTGTTCAATGCGTACCTCCTCCGATGGGGTGGATAAAAATAAACACGGATGGTTCTGCTTTGGAAGGTAATAGAAAGAGTGGGTGTGGAGGAGTCCTAAGGGATGAATCTGGGCATTGGCTTATGGGATTTGCTAGAAACCTGGGAGTAGGTAGCTCTGTCAAAGCAGAATTATGGGGCTTTTTACTGGGATTACAGACTGCTTGGAATTTTGGGTATAGGAAGGTGATCAGCGAAGGGGATTCCCAAGTAGCTTTGGATATGATCCGGATTGAGTGTGATTCAAATCATCCGTATGCAGGCCTGGTGAAGAAGATCAACAAGTTGAAGGATCGTGATTGGCAGGTGTCCTTTGTTCATACTTATAGAGAGGGCAATGGAGTGGTTGACTGGCTGGCGGGGTACTCTCAATCTTTGAATTGGGAAACTGTTTTGATGGATACTCCTCCCCAAAGTTGTCTTGGGTTGCTGGAGAATGACTCTAAGGGAGTGGCTTGGCCACGTATAATTAGGCTTTAGTTTGTTTTTAATTCCTCTGTTTCCAAAAAAAAAAATATTCATTTTGATGCTTACTAGCCATTAATAAGAAAAGAGAGAAAGATTATGGTCGAACTTGCATTTGAAAAAGTTATGAACGTTGACATTTTTTTCTGTCTACAAAATTCAATTTCACACTCAAGTCTTAAACTGTACTTCTCACTTTTTAACTATCTTTCGTAGAATTTCACCCTATCATGTTTGTTACATTTTTTATTTTATTTTTGGTAAGCATGTTTGTTACATTTAATTGACAAGGACTTTTGTTTGACAAATCTCGAGTTTCACTGAAATTTTAAAGAAAAACTCAATTCAACATGGGCCTCAATAGTTGGGCTAGTTTCTTAATTTTTTTGTTGGGCTTATTTTGACTGAAATCTGACCCAAATGTTAGTAGGCTTTATAAAAATCATTGACCTTTACGTTACGACACCCAAATTTTTTCTTTAAGCTTGAAATTTTGATGATGCACAGAACTATTTCCTTAAAATGGAAAAAAAAAAATGTTTTCAATAATAAATTTTTGTACATTTAAAATTATTCTATTTTAAAAGTGCAATCTGTTTGCAAAACATTTTATTTTCAATGTTTCATTATTTAAGATTTTAATCATTTTTCAAAGGATTTATAAAGGGAAAAATATTTGTGCAGTTAATGCAGATAAGTTAATTGTATTTATTCCCAAAACAACGTTGTTTTGGTATTGAAATCTTAAAAAATTATAAATATAAAAACTATCATAACCCTGAAATAAATTAAAATTACAAAAACACCATGATTTCCGCCCAAAACGACGTCGTATTGAGCGTACTATAGATAACTTATCTGCAGTAACTGCAGAAAAAACAAACCCATTTATAAATCATTTTTTTTTTAAATGAACTCTTTTCAATTCCAAAATAACATATTCTATACATTTGGAAAAGATATAAATTCAAAATACTTGATGAGACTCCCTGGCCTGAAGGGCTTAAAATTGTTTGGTTTAGTCAATAAAACTCAGGACCCAGACTTTTTATATGCAAGGTCCGTGCTGCATGGAATCTTAAATAATAAAATGAGGACAAAACATCATTCAGATCAGCTTGGATTATTATTAATATTATATATATGCCAACTTATGCTTTGCAAGAACCAGCTCTATGTAGTTGGCTGTCTGGCCCAAGACAATATCATGGCTACAAGTGTTGATTAAATATTTCAATATATATAGTATTCTGCAAACCCTATTAATTAAGTTTATGTTAGATTTCTATTTTGTAAAATAGTTTTTTAGTTTTTAGAATAAAAAAAGTTAAAAAACTCGTTTGGTAAGACTTATTTTGTAAAAAATGTTTTGAAAATTATAACTATTTTTTTGTTTTTAAAATCAAATTTAGAGAAAATGTCTGAGTTGTTTTTATTTTCTGTTTTTATTTTTAACTTTTAATAAGAAAAAATATAAAAAATAACTGTTTTCATAACTATTTTACAAAACAGTTTTGAGAAAGAAAAAAAAAACAGAACACAATAGTTAAAAAAAATTAAGGTGCTTAATTATGGTGGATGCAGATATAAAAAATGTTTGGAATACGAGAATTGAAATGAAATGAACAAAAAAAAAAAAAGTGACAAGTGACAACGCATTCAGATTTTGGCTTTGTACACAACTTTTTACATGATTTTTTATAACACGGCACGGGCAACTTGAATAAACTCATCTTTTTCACTTTCACAGTTCCCAATTCTTGTTTTAATATTTTTTATTAAACTTTTTGAATAATTTTCTGACTCCCCAACGCGAATTTGAATTCAAATATTTTTGATATTTAATATAAATTGATAAAAAAGGATAGAACTGAGTACCAAAGTACTATTTTCAATAAAATAACAATTTTTGATTTTTTTTTTCTCTAATAAAAATCTCTCGGTAAATGATTCCTTATGAACATGGGTTTGCTAATCGGGCCCAGTAACTTGAGCATGCTTAATAAAATAAGAAAATTGACATTGAACTAAATTAAGTGCCAAAAACAAAGTCATTCAAAAATATTCATGCTGATCAGGAGAGAAGTAGAAGGGCAATTAAATATTAATCTCTGACTCCAACTTCCAAAACTCCAAAGGTCAAGTTATTATCAAGTCGAGCTTGTTTTTCAAATCCTTCAAGTTAAGCTTATAATAAATTAAAGCAAAATTCCAATATTTAGTATATATTTAAATTAATTTACATATAAAATAATTCTTTTATGAATAAAGTGTGTGTCATTTTAAATGATATAAGGTTATCTCATTTTAAGAGAGAGAATGAGATAGATAAAAAAAGAGAGAAAGTTAACAAAAAAATAAAGGTGTGAGTCTCACCTCTTTGTGAGAGTGAAAAGATATAAGTTGTGTCATTTAAAAAGATAAACACTTTCCCCTTCTTTTATTGTTAACAACATTCTAAAAAAAACTTAAAATGTTATTTATAAATTTAACGTATTGTTACCAAATATATGGTTATTTAACTTGACATCCTTAATATCAAATCTTAATGCGTACAAGAGAAATTATAGGGATCGAACCGAGGTCTTCTCTATTTTTCATTTATTCAACTCCTATCATTTAATATAAAAGTGAAATTGATAATAATATAGAATTATCATTAATATATTAAGCAACAAATACTCATAATAATTGAGTTTGATATCCTATTTTAAGCTTTAAGATATTTAATTAATATATATTTAATTTATATGATCTTAATGAAATTCTTTCGTAATTAATGTGGAAATTAGTCCTTACTTTCAAATTCCCAACACAAACATTCTAATGCCACTTTTCAACGGAAAAGAATGTTCATAATCCTAACAAAAATTATCACGTGTACTTTGATATAAATGGTCAGCATAACAAAGAAAATTATATTTCAAAATCGACTTTGGCTATTTGTATCCAATTGACTCATACTAATATCTCCAAAGAAAAAAAACTCATACTAAAGAAAAATTTTCAGAGTATGAAAGTATAGAAGTATGGATTTGTTCTTTTTTTAAGGATGTAGTATGTTTGATATGACAAGGAAAAGAAACGTGGTGGTATTAGCCAAAGATCTAAAGAGTCATCATATTGACATCAGGTTAACAAAGGGTGAAAGGAAAACCGTAAATTGGCTATAAGCGCAAAGTATGATATCATAATTATTTCCAGTCTTGTGAGTCCCATTAAGTGTGAGGTTCCATATCCCCTAACTAGTAAATAGTCACGCGTGCATAGAAAATGTGAAAGGAGTGTGTACAATAAAATCACGTACTTCACATGCTAAACAAGAGTAGCCTTGCCAGGCGGCTATATTGGCTAGCTAGGCCAAATCATTTGGCTCGACTAGAATAAATAAATAAATAAATAAATAAATATATATATAGGTGTTTATATTTCTGCGGCAGTTGTATGTGCAACAATCAAATACTTATCATATATATACTTGAAAGCATCAAATGCAGGGAATCATAATTATACAAAGGATGAAAACATCAAATATGAGAAATCATAACTATACAGCTGTCGGTGTTGTATGCATTGTTGTAAAAAACTAGTGTAAAAACATGAAAACTTACGTTTTTACTATAATGATGCGTGTTAAAACCCAAATAAAAATGGTCCTTGGTATATACACGGGTGAGATTTGAATAATGAAACATGTCATAAATTTATTTTTAGCACATCAATAATAGATTTTAATTGAGAGCGAGATTTGAGTAAGAGAAAGATTATTTTTTTACGAAAATAAAATGGACATAGGTTTGAGTTCGAGAGTTAAATTTTTTGTAAATATATAAGAATAAGGTTATTTATAAGAGGTATGATCCTTTGACACCTCATCTTATAGTCGTTAGATCAAAAAAGATCAATGGTGTCACATGCTTACAAATCAGAGTCGTTGATCTTTTTTGATCTAACGGCTCTCGAGGTGTCAAACTTCAAATTTAACACCGGTGTCAAATGATCATGCCTCTATTTATAATCCTCACTTCACCCTCCTAATTGAGATTTAATAAAGAGTGACTTTTTTAAGTAGTAAGTTTTTTCATATTATCAAATTACATATAATAACATCATTTAAATAATGGGCTTGGTGTTTGTTATTTTAAATGATATAAATTATGTCATTTTAAGAGAGAGATGAACACCGAAAATGGAAATCATGGGAGAGAGAAAGTGGGTGATTTTTTTTAATTTAAAATTTAAACAAAAAAATGTATTCTGTGTCTATCTCTCTCTTAAAATGACATAACTTTATGTCATTTAAAATAACAAACATTTTTTCCTTAAATAATTTAATTATGTTAATAAGAAAATTAAATTATTTTGATGAAATAATAATATATAATTAGAGAGTGTAATGTAATATATACATGGAGAGAGACAATGGGCGGGTGAGTGGGTGAGATATTTTTTCCTCTCTTTTTAGCATACGCCTCACCCAACTTCTCATATGTGCGAAACATATTTTAATCTCCGGTTCATATAAAAACATTAAATTATATACATATACATCAGTGTCAAAGTTCCTTAAGGATTATCTCCAAAAAAAAAAAAAAAATATTCCTTAAGGATAAAAAAATATTGTATTGTTATACAAATATATATATATATATATATATATATATATATATATATATATATATATATATTTTATTAACAGTTAAAAGTAATACTTCATATATACCATATTTTTATGGGCAGACATTTTTGATGTCGATGCAAAATTTTATTGGGCGCAGGTTCCAATACCCCCACACGTTTTTTTTTTTTAAAAAAAAATATGTGTGTTGGACATCGACACGCGATCAATATTTGGGACACGTGATTAACTCTTTGACATATTTTTTGGACACGTAGTTAACTTTTTCCGATACGTGGTCAACGCTCCGACATGTTTTTTTTTTTAGTAAACACAATTTTTGGTCCCTGACAATATCCACGAAATCCTTTTTAGTCCTGGCAATGAAAAAGGACCAAATTGGTCCCTAAAATGATAAAAAGGATCAAGGAGTACTTATTACAATTGACAGAAGGACTAAAGTGGCCCCTTTTTTCATAATTTTAGGGACCAATTTAATCTTTTTTTATTGTCATTGACTAAAAAAGATTTCGTGAATATTGCCAGGGACCAAGAAGGGTGTTTACTCTTATTTTTTGAAGTCTTAATTTTATTTTATTAATTAAAATAAAAAACATTTATAAATCAAAATTTTCCTGTTATGATATTTGACATGAAAAATTATGAAGGTACGAATTTATTTTTATATATTTATGTTATGAAATTTGAATGATTATATGACTTGTTAGGAACTGTTATAAGTATTAAATATAAATTATATTATATATATTAAAAATATTATTTAATATCAAAACATGTCCCAATATGTCAAAATATGACATTTTTAAAAATTAATGTGTCAGTGTGTTGTGCCGTGTCCAATATCCGTGCATCATAGGGTGCAGGAGACACAAGCAAGTGGATTCCACTTACTTAAAAAAAAAAAAAAACATGATATCGTGATGGAATAAGCTTTTTTGTGGGACATTTGGTAAAGGAAAAAATTTGGTATCAGAGAATCGTAATTCCCAAAAATATGAAAAATGAGTTTTCTAAAAAATGTGTCCAAAAAATTATTTAATAAATTATAATATTACCAGAAATATTTACTCAATATTATTAATTATATTTTGATTCATTGTCAAATATCAATGAGCACGTGAGATAATTTTACAAAAATAACTTTATAACTCGCAACTCCCTCTCACACTCAATCAACACACACAAAGAAAACGCTTTGAGATGAGATCACAACCATAATTAAATCACTCTCGCTCACTCTCACTGACAGTTCTTATCAGCAGATCACAACCATAATCACTTGATAATAAACAAAGGCAAAGTGCTTTGAGATGAGATTACATGGGAAATGGAAATCGTCAACAGAAACGGCGGCGTTGCTGCTGCAACCTGCTTCTCCTCCACCACCTACAATCGCCGAGCCGGGGCTGAACTATTCATCCTTCCCCAAACCCAAAATCGCTTTTTCTTCAGCTTTTCGTCTTCTGAATCTGAACCACTCTCCATCTTGAACACAAAATTAACAATGTAAAAAGAAAATAGCAATTGAATACTCTGTAATTTGTCACGATGATGGCTATTGCAGGTGGAAAAGAGGGACAATGCAAAGAGAAACAGATGAACACAGTACAAATAAGAAGGATATTTTTGTCTGTAAAAATCTGGTGCATTTTCCCATCGTGAAGGATTTTAAGAATACCACCTATCTAGTAATATTTTGGAATGAGATTTTATTTCATAATTACAAATTCTGGAAATTTGATTTTCCCGGGAAAGAAATTTCAATCGGTTTATTAAATATGGGGAAATAATATTGTCACTCACATTTTCCCAGAAATTCAAAAGAAATCCTATACCAAATGCCCCCTTATATCTAACTACAAGTCATCTTAATAGTAGAGTTTCGTACGTCGTAATCTTAAAATGGTATAACCTGAACCACCATACTGCAGTTTAGAGATGGCAAAACGGGTTTGACGCGCCTTGCCAATCAAACGGGCTAGGCGAGCTGAGTTTTCAAGCCCGTCAACCGCGCCCCAACTGAAATTTCTTTTATTTTTTGGCGTAAAATGTCGTAATGTCATCAGCCCTGCAGAGGGAGGTAGACTGAGTTTTCTAGCTCATCTTCAAAAGCGGGGTGGGGTAATCCGACCCATTTTTTGGCATGCTTATGATGAGGTGGGGCAGATCACCCACTTTGTCATCTCTATTGCAAAACATGTGAGCAATATTTAGTTATACAAATTTGAGATGAGAAGTTTGTCATCTCTATTGCAAAACATGCGAGCAATATTTAGTCATACAAATTTGAGATGAGATTGAAAAAAATGATAATAATAATAATAATAATAGTGGTTATTAAATAATTAAATTTGAAGGAAAACATGAGAAGGAAAATAATTAAATAATGGTTATTTAAATTTGATATGAGAAGGAAAACATGTGAGCAATATTTAGTCATACAAATGGTTATTAAATAATTAAATTTGAGATGGCAAAATGGTATATTATTATTATTATTATTATTATTATTATTATTATTACACTTTGTCATCTTTATGTTTATTATTATTATTATTCTTATTATTATTATTATGTTTTACAAACATAAAGAAAATAAGCTTTTTTTAAAATATTTTAAAAACTTAACAAAGGGAAAATGAAAAAATAAAAATAAAAACCCATCACATCAAATAGATCAGCATAATACTTTATAATTTATGGGGAAAACAAGAATAATACAATTCGTAGGTTATGCCATAGAGATAATTAAGGTGTGATTCATTATTTTTTAAACAAATAAAGGGAAATTATATTTTTATGTGACATGAGATTGATTTCTCATGTCACTCTCACTTCGAAAAAATTTGCCTCTTTTTTTTTTTACTTTCTTTTTTTCTAAAAATTGATGGGGCTCTTCTCATTTGTCTCTTAACATAAGAGAACTTATCTTATACCACACGAGAGAATTAACCCCCAAAATGAAACATACATGTCGATGGCTCTGCTGTAAAAATTATTTCTTTCTAGCAACATGACATAAAGCCATAAACAATACTCATAGTTTATGAAAAAAAAAAAATCTCACTATATAAGTTTTTTTTTTTACTAGTGAAATATCAAATTGTGTGTAATATTTTTTATTTTTAATGGATGGTAGGAGCCATCATATCTTGTGTTTATAGTAAGAGAAAAAAATCCCCCTCCAACATAAGAGAAAATGAACTCATAATTTATACACTATCACGCATTAATAAAGACAACTATGCCTTTTACCAACAAAAAAAAAAAAAGACAACTATGCATCATTGTGTTTGCTGCAAGCCTATCCTAAATCCTGAGGTTGACGTTTGGGAGAAGAGGAATTTTTTTTAATCCGAAAAATCTGATTTCCTAAATTATGGTGGGAAAGTTAGTTTATTGGGAATATCACAAAAAAGTTATTTGATTGGTAAAAGTATATCCGGAAATATTGGGTTGATTTTGTAAATGTTATGTTTGGTTGATAGTAAAATATTGTTGGGAATATGTATCCAATTTACGAAATTAAACTTTAAAGGACGCTACTTTTGAGGGTCATTTTACTAAGGACAATGTTTTTCTTATGTTATTGGAGAGGAGGGAAATTTCTTACACACTCAAATTTATGATGGGACCCACACATAAAAAATAAAAAAAATTATTACACGCAGAATTAACTCTCACTAACATGAGAATAAAGGTCTCATGCAACATAAGAATTCTCTTTCCCTTTTACTAATTTCATGAGCTCCCTATCTCCATGTCTCTGTTTTTTCAACACTTACAAATTTTGTGGGGCGCTACTTTTGATAGTAAAAAATTAGATAAATTTTCCCAAGAAATCGGATTGTGGAAATACCACATATTTTGTGGTATTTGTTAAGGGATTTGATTTTCTCATGTTGCATATGTGATAAAAAAATTATAGGGGTATAAGTGATTCTGGAGTAAATCACATGGGCATTGAGAAACTTTTCGCTTGTATTTATTTAATATGGAGATGTCATCTGATAATATCCTAACTATTCATAAACAAATCAATGATAAGAGGAAATGAGAAAGAAAAAATATTAGAATAAGAAATATTAAAATCATCAGTATTGATTTACTTATTAGAATCATCTTATATGATGTAATCTTATATCATGTTAATTAACAGACAAGAACATCTCATATCATTGCAACTATCCACCATTAAACCATTTAGTTTACTGTTTCAGCTAGTATATTTATTTTTTTTAAAAATATATATATATATATATATATATATATATATATATATATATCATAACCGGTGTCACGTGTTATATTTGGTAATTATCCTTTAAAATGACTGAAAAGATGTCTGTAACTTATTCAGACTGTTATCATTTAGTGAGTTCTTAGCAATTAATAAATGTATCTTTTAATTAAAAAATATGTTATTCAATTTTTTTTTTGATAAACAATATATTATTCATTTTATTTAAACTTTTAATTTCTTTTTACATAAAAAGTCTAGGGAAAAGTCAACTATTATATTATGAGATCAAATCATGTCATAAGTTTTAAGGAAAAGATATAGCTAGTACAGTACTTGCATATTGCTTATCAATGATAATAATGAAAATTGAATTCAATCTTTACAAGCAAGGTTATTTTAATTGTTGAAAGAAAGTTTTTTGAATTTAAAATATTATTGCTCTGGATAAGAACCCAAGCTGTTTGAATGTGTAATCTGGTTGTTTTGAACTAAACGCGCGAGATGAACAAAAATGAAAGAAAAAACGCAAGAGATTCGAATTGGAAGGACAAATAGATTCAAATCAACGGCATTTGGCACAAACCAAACCGTACTTTTATACTTGTTTAATATAGAAAACCACATATGAGTTTACTTTATCAGTTTATTGGCGTTGGATTAAGAGGCATGTTACTCCCATAATTGTTAGGGAAATAAAACAAAAACAAATGAATAAATATTAATTTGCATTTTTAACTAATCAAAAACTAAATAACACGACAAATCAAATTGTCAATGTCACGACGCTAGATATGATGAAAGATGATAACGAAGGCATAAAAGTCTAAGTGCGATGTAAGCTCTTGGCAAAAACAAACTCAATTTGGGTTTACTTTGTAATGATCAATGTTTAAATAAGATAACAAAAGAATAAAAAAAATTAATATGCAGATTTATTTATCTATAAATTAACGAATGATGCAAAAATATGTGTCAATTTTTTTCTCATTCTTTTTGTCGTAACCTAATATTTGTGGCCCTAAAGTCCTTGGACAAAAAAATAATTTACATATATTCGTTAAACCTTTGAGATGGAGTATCTAGATTTAATATATTTCTAATCTTCATAAAAGAAAATTTTCGCACTTTCATTCCCCCTTTTTCTTGCATAAAAACTAATTCACAAGTGCTTGAATTACTCAGAAAATTAAACAATTTGGTTTAATACAAATATGTAATATATGTTCTTTAGTTAAGTTTTCCTTGTTTGAAGAGCCATGAATTGCTCTTTGCAATTTGGTTTTGGATGCACATGGGGCAGAAAGCTTTGATGCATTTGTGAGAGGTTTGTTTAATAACTACTTGTTTTTTATTTGTTATTTTAATTATTTTTGTCATGGGTATACTGTTTATTTTTTATTTTAGTCTACATCTTAATAAATTAAGAGTTCTTCATTTTTAATTATCATATGTATTTTTTAATAATTGAAATTAAAAATAATAAAAAGATAAAAAGTTTAAAAAAATAAAGTTAATTTAAAAAAAATAGTTTAGTTTGACTTTGATTTATTTAATCGATTCTCCTTACATGTTTTAATGATTAAAATTAATCAACTTACAATTATTTTTTAAAGAATTACATATTCCGATTTCCAATAAGATATGTAAGATTCAAGTCAAGACAAATAGCAAATCTTCCTAATTTTTGCCTTTAACTTTTAATTCTATTATTTTGTAAATATTTTAGTTCAGCTTTTTTATATTTTTCTTGTAAATATTTTAAATTTTTTCTATTTTATTTATGGTTCCCTTTTTATCCTGATCCAGGAATTCTTACAACCATTTTTTAATTATGTACTCCCGGAAGTACATAATTATAATATTAAAGTTATTTTTTTAACTATGTACTCCATGAAATATATAGTTAAAAAATTATTCCTAATTTTCTTTTAATTATATACTTTTGGAAGTACATAGTTAAAAAATAATTGCAGAAATTCCTGCAATATGATAAACACATTTCTCTTTATATATAAATATTAAGATTTTTTTTTTGGTAAGCTAAATATTAAGATTTCATCTGTGTATTGTTATTCTATAATTTATTAGGTAAATATTTAATTCGTCCGATTTTCTTTTGAGTAACATTCATAAAACATATGCACAAAGATATTGTGAAATTAGATTGTCATCATCATTCTTTATGCATAAATGTCTCTCAAACCCTTTGCATACTATTTTTAAATTTAAGGTTTAAAATTTAAATTTAAATATTAAAATAAGAAAAAAAATTATATTTGCAAATTTTTTATTTACAAACTACACTATGTACAATGGGTAATATATCCTACTTGAATATATACTACCCGTAATATATAATATAATTTATAAATAAAAAAATTTATAAATATAACCTATTCTTTAAAATAAAGCCGTCAAAATAAATTATGAATTCACACGCCGATGCTTTATAAATTTGATGAGTTTTGTATATTTATTTGTATGATAGGATGTTTTCATATATTTTTGGCTTTTTACTTGAACCGATGTTAAATCTATTTTCAAAAGTATACTTCACATTTACTTAACATATTTGAGAAAATTCATTATAAATGTGGTGAAAGTCAATGGATTAGGAGAAGCAGGCCCTCCTCCATATTGGACCTGTTATGAATATTCTAGAACACATATATACCATACATATCCTAAGCCTAAAGAGTTTAAAACAATATCATATGAAAAAAGTCTTATGTTGAAGACAACTACTACTTCTACGTGAACCAAAGACTTACAAAGAAGTCGCAAATTAAAAATCAAAAGAAAGAGAATTAATTATTATAATTGACGCTTGGTAATCAGTGTAAACTTATTAGCCGTCGCGTGCTGCTAACCAAAGTGCATTATACATCACACTTTTATTGCCAACCACGTTTCCAAGTCGCGACAACATGGTCAAACAAATAAATGAAGGAAATAGTCCAATGCCTAGGAGCCATTTTCTCATGTTTGGTTTCATTCCAAGTCACCATTTTCTTTCCTTCACTAAATTTAAAATCTTCATTCCCAAGGATAAAAAAAATAAATCAATTAAATAAAATTATAGTCATAGCTTATGAGAAGCCCTGCACTGCAATTCCTTATACTTTAAAGGTTTTCATTTTATTCTTTAACATAACACAATAAATTTTTTTACACACACAACATTTTGTGGAGCTCACACATTTTAAAACAAGAAAAAAGAAAAAAATATGGCACGCAAAATGAATCTCTATAATATTACACAATCACTTTTCCTACAACATAATAAACATAAAACCCTACTTTAAATATATCATAATATTTTAAATTTACTTATAATAGTTTTTTTACTGTGTATATCACCATATCAATATGGGTAAAGTGTTAGATAAAGAGATGTAAAGTTGTGTTATTTTAAGAGAGAAAAAGAGATACATAAAGAGGAGAGAGTTGACAAAAAAATAAAGGTGTGGGTCCCACCTCTTTGTGAGAGTGAAAGGATATAAGTTGTGTCATTTAAAAGGATAAATATTTTCCCTATCAATATTTATACATGTATATGTAAAAGAATCAATTCAACCTAAAAGCTTAAATTGTTGGGTGATGCTACATTAATGATTTTTATATATTTTAACACGTCCCCTCACACGAGAGCTTACTGGGCTTGAAGAGTGGATAACATACAAGTCAACCTACCTGTGCAAAGAAAGAAATTCCACTAAAAAGAAAGTGGTCACAGGCTTTGATATCATGTAAAAGAACCAATTCAACCCAAAAACTTAAGCTGTTGGGTGACGGTACATTAATGGTTTTTATATATTTTAACAGTATCTATACAATCTAATAAAATCATGCAATTTATTTCTAGTATATTATAATGTTATTATCCTTGTCTTGTTCCTTGCTAGGCTGTACCTAATTAATAGGACCGCTTGAACTTTAGCATGTGTCTCTTATATTTTTTGTAAATCAATTCATATTAAAATTATTAATTGTAAGTTATCCAAAAAATAAATAAATATTATTAATTGTAAATTCTGTTGATTGACATGCTGTGTGCCAATGAAATCCCAGAAAGAATGGAAAAGAAACTAAATAGAGATGAAGTCAGTGTGAACAGAGATTCCCCTTGATCTTGATCTGGATCTGGATCTCTCTACAGGAGGAGTATTTTGCCCTTTTGAGTTTTGACTAATCTTTAATGAGTCCTACCGCTAACGTTGTTAGGGCCAGGGATCACGGATGTTTTGTTGACATTTAAAGACACTTACTACAGAGTACATAATCGTGAGACTTTCTATGAATAAGTCGTCACTCATTTGTTAGAAAAAAAGTAGACAATAAAGTAACAAGTAAAATTATTAGATCGTATGTGAATTTACAGAAATTTTCACACCTGATTTTTTATTTTTATATTTCGTATTGGTTTATTAACTAATCAACTAATCCAGTCGAGTTGAATAGGCTCCAAAGGCGGTAAAATTTATTTACCATTGATTCTACATGTCTTTAACGGCATGTGAACTCTCTTTAATTAAATTTTTTAAATGTAAGTAGAATTAATGGTTAATAAGATGTGTAAGAGTTTTTATTCTTAATGTAAATTGGTTGTATGTATGAAAAAGTCTTTGGTAAGAGAGACTGTACTCACTTTGGTGATTTTTTCGCCTAGAAAGTAATTAGTAGTCAATGGGAGAATAATACTCTTGAAGTTGAAGCCATCCAAAAAAAAAAAAAGGGACCAACTTATAGCGATATGAATTGCATCAAATGATTATCCTCAAGCATAAACACCAAATTAATTTGGCGTCCAATATACATGAAGAAATTCTTATATAAACTTATTTACATAATGTGTAACTCATTTAAAGATTGGTACATCAAACATAAAACAAATTTCTGCTTAAATTTTTGTGTCAAATAATTAATTATGTTATAGTTAAAATAATAACATGGCTGCCTTTTTTTTTCTTAATGTCTGTACATATTTGTACAGACAAAATTATATGTGGAAGAATTCTTTCATTAGATGATAATAATGACCAATGGCTATATAATTGCCCACACCCATGTTCCTGGTGGATGTAGTGTGTAGGATTGTTCTTAACAATAAAATATCCTTCTTTTGGGGATTCAATGTCGTTTTAAGTCATCCGCAATATCATGACACTCCCTCTTCTATCGGTTTATGTATGTGTGTGTATGTCTCTTTCCTTGTCTCCATTATAACCACTTCTAATAAACTTCCAACGCTCCAAGTCAATATAATGCTCTTGGGTCTTTTTCTTTCAGGAGTGCCCCACCATAATTTGAGCAATATAGTTAGTTGGGTTTTATGAGCAGTGTTGTGTTTGTTCCATCATACATGAGATGAGACCCAACCATACATTGATGCATATATGAAGTCGACATATATGTCCATCAATAATGCCTTTTGAGTTTTAATTATTTGAGGGCTAGAGAAAAATGCACATTTGGTAAGACTTGACCCGTTTTTACTTGTGATGAGTATTTTCAATTTCCCAATAATATAATATTTCCAGAATTATTAATTTCTATGGCACTAATTAATTATAGGTAGATATTTTAAAAAATTAAGTCAATTCTTTTCTCTAGTTTTTTTCAAAATGAAGCCAATATAATAAATGAGAGGATTTAGTATACGATTTTATCTTTTTAATGTATACTACTTTGACTAATTTGTTATAAATCATTAAAAATGTCCTCACCCAATAGCTTAAGCTTTTAGATTGAATTGGTTCTTTATATGATATCAGAGTATTTCCGCTTTCTTTCTAGTGGAATTTCTTTGGACTTTTTTTAATGTACCCATAAGGACCAGGACGTAGAGTTAATGTTTCTGAAGAAAGTAAAAGGAAAATTAGAGGAGAAAATTATTATTTTTAATATCATTTGATTAGAAAAGAAACTTGAGAGGAGAGAATTTCCAATCTTATTATACATAAATTTCTCTCCACTGCAGCTGTGTATAGGACAACCCCCCGGGACTGGTTCCCTTCATCCGCATGAAACCAAATTTTTTTAAGGGTTTAGAAAAAGACCATCATTACATAGACGATCAAGCATAGCCACAACATTGGGGAGAAAACCAGTTTCCTCCATCTTCTTGAAGAACTTATCATTTTCTTCCTGCTTATCCTTGACGTCTTCCCAAAACTTGTTAATCACAAACTTAAGACGTTCTTCCCTCAACATCTTTAAGAAATTATTAGATTTTTCCTTCATCTTGCAGTATGCATCAAAATCTAGAGACCCATATTTTGGATGTGGTCGATTGGGATTTGACCTCTTTGCTTCTTCAGATTGGTTGTTGCTGGCTGCAACCTCTAAGGGGGTGTTTGGTATGGGAATTTTTTTTAGAATAGTAGGGAAATGTAATAGATAGAGAAATGATTGGAAAGATGAATAAAGTGAAATAGGTAGAAAAATGTAAAAAAAAGTTGTTTGGTGGGGGGAAACTTTACTGGGAAAATTAGGTAGCTTTATGAAATCAACAGTGCATTAAAAGTGAGATAACCGGTTTTTCGAAAATCCCACCTTCAAATTGGGTTTTTGAACAGTGTGGATATCTATGTTTCTCATAAATCCATACTTCCTGGATAGATGAGTTTTTGGAGAAATATGTTGAAACAAACATGGTATTTCTAAAAGCCATATTTGAGAAAGATAGACATCCTCCAAAAACCCTCCCAACCAAACACCACCTAAGGGATTTAATGTTTTATTATCAATGCCAGGCTTGAATTTATTAAGGAAACCGTCTTCTAATTGACTGACATCCCTACTTGTTTCTATCATATTTCTGCCCTGATATCCGAGAAAAGAAATTAGCAAGAACTTTTTAGTACTCTTGCCTGACTCATGCCTTAGGCGTCTCTCTCTCTTAGGTCACGCTTGGTCATGTCTCTTTCCTCCCAGGTCACGTCCCATATGCTGGGGAATCTCTCTCTTGGGTCACGCATGATTCTGGACGTGAGCGGTCACGCCAAAATATGGCTTGAGTGAGTGCAATGGATCCATATTTAGTTTCAAAATAAATGTGTTTTTGTAAATAAATATTAAAATAGTAATATATTAATTTTTTTTTGCCAATTTTAGAGTAAAAAAAAAGGTGTTTTTATATCATTCCAAATATGCCATCTAATTCATAGCATTAAAAATTTAATTAATGTAAGTTAAAAATACTTTATAAATGAGTTATTAAATGATAAGTTATTTTACCTACCAACACTTTATGAGGAATTATGTGTACATACAAAGCAATGCAGATCACATCATGTTTATAAAGCATCAAAGAGGAAAGGTCACAGCTTTGATAGTATATGTGGATGACATGGTTTTAACTGGAGATGACTTGGATGAAATGAAGAGGTTGGAGAAATACTTGAACACTGAATTTGAAATGAAGGGCTTGGGAGAAATTAAATATTTTCTTGGGATTGAGATCTCAAGATCAAAAAAAGGGATATTTCTCTCTCAAAGGAAGTATATCTTGGATTTATTAACAGAAACAGGGATGTTAGCGTGTAAACCAACCGAAACACCAATGAAAATGAATCATACACTTGGCATCTTTCCCAACCAAGTTGTTGCCGATATTGGAAGATACCAAAGATTGGTAGGTAGATTGACTTATCTATCTCACACTAGGCCAGACATAGCCTATGCAGTAAGTGTTGTAAGTAGATTTATGCATGCTCCCAGTATTGATCACATGGAGGCTATTTTTCGAATTATCAGGTACTTGAAGGGGACTCCGGGAAAAGGACTTTTTTTTTCAAAAAATAATATTACCCATGTTGAGGGATATTTAGATTCAGATTGGGCAGCGGATAAAACAACTAGACAGTCAACTGGTGGTTATTTCACATTTGTAGAAGGTAACTTGGTATCTTGGAAAAGCAAAAAACAGAAAGTCGTTGCAAGATCTAGTGCGAAAACTGAATTCAGGGGAATGACACATAGTGTTGGTGAGTTGTTGTGGATTAAAAGTGTTCTTAGAGATCTTGGAATTGTAAGTAAAGAATCAATGAACCTGCATTGTGACAATAAGGCTGCTATTGAGATTGCTCACAACCCATTCCAGCATGATAGGACTAAACATGTAGAAGTTGATAGACATTTCATCAAGGAAAAATTAAGTCAAGGTGTAATTCATTTTCCCTTAATCCTATCTCAAAAACAACTAGCAGACATACTTACCAAGGCTGTATCCGGAAAAGCTTTACATGAAGCATGTGACAAGTTGGGTATGATTGATATCTTTGCACCAACTTGAGGGGGAGTGTTGAGTTAGGAGATTTAAAGTTCAATTTGTATAGTTTGTTATTTCTCTGAATAGTTTTTGTTTTATGGTAAGTTGTAACAAATTAGATAGTTACCCTCCGTATAGAGATTTGTTTATTCTGTTCCTGTTTTGTATAGATGAGTTTGTTACTTAAGCCTTGTATAAATACACTTTAGTTGAGGTACAGTAATGGAATGAATATATTGAAGTTTTTTATTTGACAGATTCTTAGTTTTGTACTTTACTTTTTGAAATATATGCCATATAAAAAAATCGACAACTTGTGCTAATCCATTAATTTGATAGGTATTTATCCATTTAGTGGATCAGGAATTCCATGATATATAATTTGAAAGATTCTTTCCTCATGTTTTTTTTTTCTAGTAACGAGTCTAATACTCAGCTGTCGTGAGTCAAATTAGATGAAGTGGATGAGCATTATACCACTAATCCTTGGCATGTTCTTTCTGGCTCTAGAAAAAGGTGAACTTGAAACAAAGGCATATTTTCATTACAAAGGACCGACTACTGGAGACAACGGAGGTTGATGGTTCATAAACCTAATCATGGCTGTCCAATTTAAGGCACTATCAAAGTGTGAAAAGCAGTTAAGGATGGTATTTGTTACTAAAGAAAGAGGATCTCTTCATTTTCTCCCGCCACCATTATTGCCACTCACTACTTCGAAGTCAATGCTTCAATGCTAGTTTTTTTTTTGGGTGCCCTGTCCCTCACCTTTCAAGTTATCAGAATTCGTGTTATAAAAATATTAAATTATTAACTAAGTTTTATTTAATAATTTAAATTTTTTTAGTTAAAATTGTTTTTTAATGGTCACGAGTTTGACCTCACCGTCTCTATTTTATTAATACGAATAATTAGATATCATGGAGTTTCTTAATACAGGTGAACTATGCTTGATACATTACTCACTCTCCAAACTCGATGGACTAATGTGTAATGGAGCTTTTAAAATCATTAATGAGCCTTCGTCTAAGAACTTAATCTTTTGAGTTGAAATAATTCTTTATAATTTTGGAATAAGAACTAAAGTAACACGAGCACCACCAAAGGGAGAGTGACCAAAGTGCCACGTTTTGACAAAAAAATTACCAGACTGCCACGCCAACAGTAAATTTTATCAAAATGCCACGCGGCATAATTCGCTACACAGTGTAGCGAATTATGCATGCAAGTAATTCGCTACACAGTGTGGCGAAATATGCCACGTCAGAACCAAAAATGCCACATGTCAAATTTTGACAATTTGGCATAATTCGCTACCTTAGGTAGCGAATTTCTAAAAATCTGACACGTGGCATTTATGGTTCTGACGTTGCATATTTCGCTACACTGTGTAGCGAATTACTTGCATGCATAATTCGCTACATTGTGTAGCAAATTATGCCGCATGGCATTTTGACAAAATTTACTGTTGGCGTGGCAGTCTGGTAAATTTTTTGTCCAAACGTGGCAAAATGGTCACTTTCCCTGGAATGTGAACCACTCACCGAGAACATGAGGCAATTTTTTCAATCGATTTATTAATTATTTCATTAATCTGGTTCAATTTATGTTTAAAAAATATTCTTAATGTCGTATTTTTAATAGAGTTGCGTATGTAAAGAATCTTCGGATACACCACCACAAAACTTAGTTCAAATGGTGAGAATGCCCAAGGCCTTATAAAGGCCACATTAGTTGCACATACAACCAATGTGAGACTATATATCTCAACACGCCCCCTCACACGAGAGCCCATTGGGCTTGAAGAGTGGATGATGCAACAGGCCCAACCTACTTGTGCTAAGAGAGTCCACAAGAGAAAGTGGGGGACGACGAGGCTCTGATACCATGTAAAGAACCTTGGTAAACACCACCCCAAAAGCTAGCTCAAATGGTGGGAGTGCCCAAGGACTTATAAACTCCACATTAGTTGCACATACAACCAATGTGGGACTATATATCTCAACAACGTATCTTATATTCGAACTTAAAATCATTATAATTAAGTTTGAATAATCTCATATTAATTGATTCTTGTATTTGGTAGTAATATATGATAAGTGTACTTTTAGTTTTATCTTTGCTAATATATTGAATTTTTTTTATTATAAAAAACAAAGGGGAAAAATATTGTATAACTACATGTGAAGGGATCATGAGTTAAGGAAATAAAACATGAGAGTCTTACATATTATTTTTTATAGAGTGGAGATCTATAGACTATGAATTTGATAAATTAATCTAATCATTGAATAATGTTATATTATATTGATGATTATACATACTATATTTTAAATAAATTAAACATTTATATTACGTAATTTTATAGTTAACAATTACTCATATTGTAAAAATACATTATGCGTTAAAATGAAGTTATGTAATGAAATAATAAATAATTTTTAAAGAAGATTCAATCTAACCTTCATAAAATAATATTAAATAATGCAAGTCTAATAAGATTAACTTTTAAAGTAAGTGGATAATTGCTCATAAGATATATATATATATATATATATATATATATATATATATATCAAGATCAACATCACCCTTATCCCAAATTAATTGGGGTCGGTGGTAGATGAACCCACATGAAAGATGTAAAACGGTTGAAAAAAATAAAATAAAATAAAAATAAATAATAATAATAATAATAATAATAAATATATATATAAATAAATAAAAGTAAAAAAAAAAGGGACAAGAAGAAGTGGGGGAAATGAAGGGAAAAAGAACTAAAAATGGACCATCTGGAACATAGGAATAACAACGGGTCTAACCCTCCACCATATTTATAGCTTTTCTCCATTCCGTTCTAAGACATACCGTCCGCCAATCTATATCTCACTCCATTAAATCTTGTTTTATTACCTTCCCCCAAGTAAGTTTCAGCCGACCTCTGCCTCTTTTTGTGTTGAGCTCTTGGTAACAAACTTCTGTTCTTACAGGAGCATCTAGAGGCCTTCTCATCACGTGCCCAAACCACCATTTATGTTCTCTCATCTTCTCGGCTACCGCCTACCGGTACTACTCCGACCTTTCGTCGAATATCTACATAAAATATCTTCAATCAATATATATATATATATATATATATATATATATATATATATATAATACTTTTTTTATTAAATATAAAAGGTCATAAAACTTATGCATAAGTATATGACAATACTTATTCATAAAATAAACAGCTTTATATATCTTTATTTAATGAGATATTTTTTTTTGGTAAGCAATGAGATTTACCTTTTAGAGTAAATGAATTACGATTATTTATCTCTTTTTTAATTTTATCTTGAATTTGAATAAAGTTGTGAAAATGACAGTGCGCTTTAAAAATAACTCACTCTGCCTTAGGACTTTTCATTTAGTTTTAATATTACATTTAGATAACATTTTTCTACACTAATTCTTACTACACCTTTTTATTTCCATTGTTATAAAAAACATGAAATAAAAAATAACCCTTAGTATAATTAATTCTGATCATTATATTTTCCTTAAACTCTCAACATTTATTCCATCTAAATTTCCGAAATATTTGTAATTTAAATCAGAAAATTCAATTGTCAATAATTATGAAATCGAGAAACCTTTTACGGTTTTATCTGTTAGAGCAAGGTTATACTTACAACATATTTTCGCTTATAATCTCTTACCACCACATCTTAACCGTTGATTTCCATCAATTTAACGGTTATGATTTATTGGGTCATACATATTAATTAATTATTAATTCTCAATGAACTATAACCGTCAGATTAATGAAAATCAATGGTTAAGATGCGGTTGTAAATGAAAATATGTTGTAAATATATCCTTTCTCTTGTTAAATTAAGAGCTCATGTGTGATATAACAATAATCATAATATGAGATATGTTATTTTACCTATATTCTTTTTATGTCTATTTTATCTACTATTCTGCAATACTGTTAGATCAAAATCTCAGCTAATTTTATTATTTTCTCTAATCTTTTTTTTCAATATGATTATATCATAATCTCAACTAACTTTATTATTTATATCTCTTGTTAAGATTATGATATAATAATATTATCGAGTAGTAAATAAATTAGACATAAAAAAGTAGGTAATAATATACTTGATGTCATATGTTTAATCTTTACCACAACTTTTTTTTTATTTCAAATACGAAAAATTTCTTATAGTCTTGTATAAAAAATATATATTAACTGATAAAGAAAAGTTATATATATTTTACTAAAAGGATTCTTCTTTCCAAAATTCATCGAGTCTCCTCCAAAGTCAATTTCGTGCTATCAATCAAAACGAGATTAGGAGAGCGTATAGAATACTCAGAAATTAATTTTCGTCAAACTTGTGACCTTGTGTTGTGTTCCTTGCAGTGACTTTGAAGTCCCCTTTAACAATGTTCTTCATCTACCTGCTCATATTTTGTACACCCTCATATTTTTTTTTTTTTTTTTTTGGGTACAGAAGACCCTCATATTCATTCATTGACTAAGCTGTTACTTTCATTGTGAAGTTTCGGCTTTTCCAAGGGCTGCTGCAGCCTGCCCCTACGAAGCTTCTAATGTGAATAAAACACCACAGAAAGCGACACAACTGAAAAGGAAGTTAATTTTTGGATTTTTAATCAATATTAATCATTGACATTACCATAATTCATGAATTAATTTTCCATGAAATTAATGCTTTCGATTTTCGTGAGCTTTTTTTTTTTTTTTTGGTAAGCTTCGTGAGCTTCATCATGCCTAGCATTTAATGGTAATATATAATTATTTTCATTAAATAATAACACATATTATTGAGAAAACTCTTTCTAAATCTTTCTCCTAATTCATAAAAAAAATTCTTAGGGGTATATTGGATTGAGATTTTAATGTATTTTAATGGATTAATTTTGGATAAAAAATCTATTAGTATTTAATTAAAAATTTAAAAGATTGAAAAAAAGTCACGTGATATTCATTTATGATTTTAAACAAAGAAAAATCAATCTTGTAGTATTTAAAATCTGACAGCTTTAGTAGATTTTCTATTGGTGTGGGATTCGTAAGATTTTTTAGTGGGAAGTATAAATAGTATGTCTCTCTCACAATTTCACCATAACTTTCAGAATTTCTTGAGATTTCTATATTACAGTGTCTTTTTTTTTTGCTTTGGCGGGTCAACCCCCTTAAACCTTAAACCGGGTTATGTCATGGGAGTTTCGTCAAAACTAAAAAATAACATATTTTTGAGCGATTTTCATCGGAAAAACAACCTAGAAGCAATAACCCAACAAGATTCTAATCTATCTAAAATAAGCAGATTTTTGAAAGCTTTTGGAAATTAAAAAAATAATTTTTCAAACTATGGGTTGGAATTTTTTTTTGGCATAAAGATGTGTGATTTTTGTATTAAAAATAGAGGAAGATTATACTTACAACTAATTTTCGTTTGCAACCTTTTACAACCATATCTTAACCGTTGGTTTCCGCCATTCAACGATTCTTATTTTCGCAAATCAAATTCATTAATTAATTATTAATTCGTAATAAATGATAATCTTTGATTAACGGGAATCAATAGTTAAGATATGATTGTAAGAAATTGTAAATGAAAAATAGGTTGTAAGTATAACATTCCTTTTAAAAATAACATAAAACAGTTAGAAAACAACGGAGAACAAAACCCCCAAACCAATTTTCGTCTTACGTTAATGAAACAAGATCGATTTAAAGAAATATAGAAACTATCATAATATGAACGATATGTTTCATAACAATACATTCATGAACCAATTTTCTTTGCAGGAAATGATTTCAAATAATCTTTATGTCAATAGATCATTAAAAACTTGTTTTTCAAAATCAATTTAAAATAATTCAAATTTTTTTTCTAAACTTTCATATAATAAAACCTAAAAATTCAAATTCAAAATTTTCTTAAAATCCTCAATGAAAATATGCATATGATATATGGTTGGAAAACTCTTATCACATAGAACAAAAACCTCAAGGTTTCCAAGTCCAATTGCAAAATATTTCAAACAAAATTTTATCATAAACTTTAAATTATATATGCATATTTTGAATTATTTTAATAAATAAAAAATTACGAATCTTATAATCATATATGCATAGCTCTGATATCAAATAAAGAAAATAATCTTTAACCCATTAGTTAAATCCAAGAGTAGAAATGAGAATATGCTAATGTGTTGAGGGCTAGTAAAGATACGTGGAGAGTGCTACTCATTAGGACATCAAATTACTAATAGAGAAATTATGTTAGGTTTTATTTTTTTATTAATATCATTGCATTTCTTTATTTTTTTTATTGACTCTTGTAAGTTTGAATGTTTGTTAAAAATTCATATATTTTTTAAAATCTTATAAATTCTTATTGTCCTTTAAAATCTTACGAATTCTATTATATATAATCCTTAAAATCCAATCTTATAAAATATTGATCGTAAAAAACGTCTTTTGAAAAAGTATTTAAAGTCACTACAACTCTATGTAATCCTTTAAAATCTATAAGATTTGATTAAAAAAAAATTTAAGATTTTTTTATCTCAAAATAATCTATTAAAATTCTAATCTATATTTTCACTTTCCAACTAAGCAACGCCTAATAACTAACACAATTACTCTCGCATCAAGATTAGTTAGTTCTTAAAATAATAAAAACTGAAAAAAAAGAGTAAATCTTTTTTTTTATAACAAGAGTAAATCTTTTCATGTGTTATTAAATATGATTACATGATGTGAGACAGTGAGAGAATTCAAATTATTATTCGATAAATCAATGGTGATATTTTTGTAACTCATCATTTCAATATATGTGGATTCCGTCACCGTTGATTTGTCAATAAATTATTAGTTAAAAAAATGGGTATTAAAATTAAAATTTATTAATTTAAACTTTTTTTCTTTCTTCCACCGCTGTTTATATATGTGGATCATTTAAAACAAGAGAAATGAAAATAATTAATATTTCATGAATTACTGGCTTAAAAAAGTATTTATTTTGTGCGTAAAATGTGTGTCATTTTAAAGATATAAGGTTGTGTCATTTTAAGATAGAAAAAGATGAGAGAGTTAACAAAAAAAAAAAGTGTGGGTCCCACCTCTTTGTGAGAGTGAAATGATATAAGTTGTATCATTTAAAAGGATAAACATTTTTTTTTTTTTTAGTGAAAAAAACATAGTTAGCACATTTGAAATTTGACACCCATGAATTAAACAGAACCACATCATAGAAACAAGAATTATTGATTGGAGCCAAGATCGACCAAAGAAAACATAAAATTCCCTTCCCACGAGGAAATTGGACTCTGCTTAGAAATGGTCAAAGTAAGCTTACCAAAAAAAAAAAAAAATGGTCAAAGAAATCAACGCATCCAGGAATTAAAGTGTTGAATGTTATTATGACGTGTTTATAAAAAAAAAAAAAGTGTTGAATGTTGACCGCAACAAATCCAAACATTAAACCCATACCCTCTTTTTCAATCAAATTCAAGTCCCCTAATGTTCATTTTTGTGTTCTATTCGTAACATTTATTAGATGAAAAAAAAAAAAAAAAATCACGCAACATTATTACATTACAAATTCCATTAGCAATTACTATTTAAAAGAACATACAGTGATTACATGAACTTATTTTATATTTCCATTATAAACTCATTTTCATACATCTACGTCTGTGAAATAGTAGATGTTAGATTATTAATAACACCGTTTAAAGATAAATCTCAGGACCATAAAACTATGTATTAAGCTTGAGTTACAAAAAGTTCCTTTCTTAGGTGTATATGTGACCAATTAGTATTGCTCTTGATTTGTTAAAATTTCTGTTTAATATTTATGCCTTAGCCAATAGCCATAAGGGGCTTTTTTTTCCCTCTCTCTCTTCATTCCAACAATATAATGTAAGGAATGTTCTTCAAGATACTCTGATAGTTAAGTGAATAAATAATAGTGGATGAACTATGGAGTTAATTCGTTGTAGCTCTTGGAGCTTGTGTTAAGGTGGAACTGAATAACAAGGCTAAAAGATTTCTCATTATTCCGAATTTTTTTAATACCAAAGAACAAAATGGAAGTGGTCAAGCATTGTGTGAGCCGTCTTGTTAGTCCAAACAAGAATCATCGTATACATAACAAGAAAGGCATTTGACGGAAATCTTATATGTTTATTATTACTTGTCAAAGGCATAAAGTTGGAAGGTTTTTTTCATTTTCCCAATGTGATTTCTTCATATTATATGCGAATCATGGAGATTATTAGAAGTGGACCGGACCACCATTTTTAGGTGGTCCCTAGTGTAAATAGGAGGGTAAAATGAGAAAAATGGAAAAATAATAGAGATAAAAAAGGAAAAAAAAATTAATATTGTGAAAATGAGCACCAAAAGATTCAATGATCTGCAACATATTAAATATTTCTCGAATTATGATATATGAAGGAGTACAAGAGTGTGCGGTCAAACTTGGTGAACCGTTTCTTTGGCCCAATGCTGAATCATACGAAGCTGCTCTGATAATGGGTACCCCAATTTTTTTTTCCAATTGATTCATCATCGACAATTCATTAATCCGGTTCAATTAACTTGGGACCATATTGAAGTAAGGAATTTAATACCGTTAGAATCTTATCAAATTATTCCAAAGAAGAGAGGAAGGTGAAGTTAGGATCATTGTCATCAAAAATTAGTGTAAAAACTTACATTTTATGTTTTTAATGGGGTGGTGCGTGTTAAAACTCAAATAAAAATTGTTATTGATAAAAAATTGGTAGAAACTCCATATAAGTTTTTACCGTTTTCACTTTAAAACTAAAAATTTAATATAAAAAAAGATTTACAAAAAAATAAAAAGACTTAATTTTCGTTTTCCCCAAATCATATTCACAGTATCTTAATATTTTTTTGTTTAGATATTTTTTTTATAACTATGTCTTATAAATCTGTAATTCTATTATAAGTTATGCTATGAGAATCGTTTTGTGTTTTTGGGTCATTGTGTGCATCGAAAGAAGTGGAATTATACACTGATGAGCGATGATCCAAAATATGCAGAGTGTATAAAATAGTTAGAGCAGATTAGTTATTCATTAATTGTTAATTATCACTGTTTATAATTTTAATACTTGGTTATGAAAAATAATTTTTCTTTTTAGATAGATAAGTGACTCAACACACATGTTCATTATGTGATGTTTTTTTACATGATATATATAATTTTGTATCTTGACCTTAAGTGGTAGGAAGTAGAAACTTTACGTTTCGTGTCGTTACTACATTTTATGTTTCTACCATCTCCATTCCATTTCTTACATAGAAACTCGAGTTTGACAAGATTGGTTTGGAAATAAACTAAAGTGTTGATAATTATTGGTCACAAAAATTCAAGGTTAATATTTAGGCTATTTCTCTTTATCACGTTGAATAATAATTAGTTTAATTAAACCTGAACTCAAAGGCCAAATATATATCTAATTCTAATACTCGTATCCATATCTACCCAGTTAAAAGTCATTTTTTGTGGTATTAATTATAATTCAGAGGATGAAATTGTTAATATTGTTTATTATTGGATGAAATTGTATGTTAATCTCATTAAATAATTTGAGCTTATTCTCAAATATCATATAAAAAACATGGGTTTTATGTTTATTATGTTGTAGGAAAAGTGATTATATAATGTTATAGAGATTCGTTTTGTGTGCCATATTTTTTCTTTTCTTTTTTGTTTTAAAATGTGTGGGCCCCACAAAATATTGTGTGGGTAGGAAAGTTTGTTATGTTATGTTAAAGGAGGAAATGAAAACCCAAAAAACATATTACTAAGATTTATTCTATAATTTATTATTAGGGAATATTATATTGATAAACTTTTTTTCTTATAAACTTATAAACTACATTAAATCTGACTAATCACACACTTTTAATTGAAGTCTGACTAGTCAAACTCAATGTAAATTATAAATTTATAATAAAAAAAGTTTATCAATATAACGTCTCCTTGTTTATCATGTACTTCTTAGTAACCTCCTCCCTCTTTCCTCGTTGGAAAATGTTGGAAAAATAAAGCAAGTGGACCCAAACCTCAATTGTTAGCACATTCAAATTTGAAAACTAGCTAGCTTCCTCCAATCCAAACACTGCCCTTCAATTACGACGGCCACGAGTTGCTCAAGCTGCAATTTCCATCCTTTTAAAATTTAATTAACAATGTTTTCAAAAAAAACATAAAAATTAATTAACAACCATTTTAAAAACAAAACCGCTGAAGATTCAGAATAAATAAATTTCACAAAAGTACAAAAAAAAGAAAATAAAATTGAAAAGGAGAAAAATATATTTTCACAAATTTAAATTTTTTAAAAACAAAAATTATTATCTTATTTTAAGGTCATTAACATCACAAACACTTTGATAAAGATTTATAATTTTTTTTTAAGTCACACCCTTTAAATTAAAGTTTAGTTATTATCTAAATCACTCCTTATAAATATTTTATGGTCATCAACTTGTACTACAATAAAAAGTAATGACACGATCTCAATCATGCTCAATATAAAAAACCTACTATTTATTACCTAAAAAAAAAAAACCTACCATCTATAGCCATTTCAAATGCAAAAACAGTATTTAACTATTTATTTTTTAGAAGTACCCGCGTGTTTTTTCACTAATAAAGAGATAGGTGAGTAATGGAAGATTAATTAAATATTCAATTAAGATAACATCCAACAAATAGTGTAGTTTCGCATATTATATATAAAAATATCTCAAGTGGAATTAAAAAATAATTAACTTTACCACTTTTACTATCTTTTTTATTATCATTAGATTAATTAAAAATTGTTGATTTTAAATTAAACCAATAATAATCAAAGAATTAGTAAGAATGATAATTTTATACGATGATAATATAACTTTTCCCTTTTAATATATTTATTTTAAAGGAGAAGTTATAATTATCACATTTTTTTATTACCTCTTATTATAAAATCTTAAATCAACAGATTTCCGTCAATCTAACCGTTATAATATATTAAATTAATAATTAATTAATAAGTATGACTCAATAAATTATAACTGTTAAATTGATGAAAATCAACAGTCAAGATTTACTAATAAGAAATAGTAAGAAAGATAGGTAGTAACTATAACTTCTCTTTAATTTAAAATATAATTTTATTTTCAGAGTTTTGTTTTTTGTTTTTTTATCAACGATAGATGTAATTGCTATTACGTCATTTCGAAGGAATGAAATTTTCCTCGTCTTGTTCCGTGTTGAAAAGTTGCCCCTCATTCGCATCGAGTACCGTCCAGTTCCATACGCGAGTAATAAACAATAGAAAAAAGTAATGCATTATTTAACATTAATTAATAAACATTGTATATATATATATATTTTAAAAAAAAAAAAAAAAAAAACAACAATTAACATTATATATAGTGTAGACATTAACAAAGGTAAGGATTGTCGAGTCGCACAACAATTCTCAAAATTACAACCTTGTCCGGTCATCTTCATTTTCGGAGAGAAACCCAAATAAAATTGAAGAGAGAGAAACCCCAGAAAGAAAAAAAGAAAACTGGTTTGTGTGAAATGCTGGTGACCGAGTAGCAACGCGGTGGCGCTGCCACGGCGGTGTGAGATCTTTCGGCGGTTCTGAGCATTTCCGGCTACAGTTTTGGCGATATGGGTTCCGGCCAGGTTAGCGGCGTCGGCGGTGGCGGCGGTTCTAGTGGTGGTAACTCTAGTTGTTGTGATATGACTCTCAAGTGTTGGTGTAGGTGGAGATTAGAGAGCCAGCACTACTATAACCGGTTTTTTTCTTCTGGTTTCGTTTTCTTCTTCGGATGTTTCGTTTTGTTCGGATCAATAGCGAGCCTCTATGGTTGGCTTGCTTTCTCGCCCACTGTTCACACCGCTCTCTCCCCTTTTGGTTGTCAAGAGGACAATGAGGGTTCTTGGTCAATCGGTATTTTCTATGGTGACTCCCCCTTCTCTCTTAAACCCATTGAAACTGTGAGTTTCTTCACTCTTCAATCTTCCCCTTTTCTTCTTCTTCTTTTCTCTCTCCCCCCCTTTATGTTTTGTGTGTGTGGTTTGCTTTTTTTTTTTTTTTTTTTTGGGTTTTTGTGGGTTTTTTGTGTTGTTGTTCATAACTTCATATGCATGAACTGTGTTGATTTCTACCCAACAGTTATAATTTTTTTTTAAATAAAAATCAGAAAAAGTGGATTTTTTTCTTTCAATACTTTGATGAGGATTACTTCAGTTTTTTTTTTTCTTATACATGTGTTGTGTATTTTGAATTATGATGTTGAAAGTTTTGTTTTTGTTCTGATGAATTGATAGTAAGAAATGATTTCAACTGGGATTTCGTTGTGTGATGGATTGATTTTTGTTCTTTGGAGGTGATGGTCTTGATCATGTGCAGGCGAATGTATCGAACGATGACAGTGCTGCTTGGCCTGTAGCTAATCCTGTGGTGACGTGTGCTTCTGTTTCTGATGCTGGTTTTCCTAGTAATTTTGTTGCTGACCCTTTTCTTTTTATTAAGGTAACGCGTTCTTGTCACCCTTGGTTCCTTCATATATCTGGTGTTTCGGATTCTATGAAATAGTTTTATTCCTTTCGCTAGCTGTATTTTATTCCTTCTATAGGTTTTTTACCGGCAAAATCTAACCTTTTTTTTACACACCTGTTTTTGTTCGCTAAGTCAGTGTTTGGATTCAATCGTTAATCCTCATTGAAAGAAGCTTGATCTTAGAATGTTACTGGGCAAAGTTAAACATAATAAATCATGTTGTTATATTTTTCCTGATTGACTTGCCCCTTTCTGGAAAAAATTGCTTGGAGCTTTAAATTTGACATGGAGCAGTAGAATAGGCTTTTCTCTGTGTGACAACAGGGATCCTGGATCTGTATACAAGTAATATTTTCGTAGTTGCTTGTTGTAATTCCATACTTCTTTACTTAAAGTGAGAAGCCGCTGGAAAGTTGATGGTCTTGAAGTGAGAAATGAGATGAGAATTTATGGCTAAGTAGGAGTTGAAATCCACTAGGGAGTGTGTAATAACTCAACTGCAGAATCAACTAGTCCCAAAAGTGGATGGTGCTGAAGCGTGTGACCTAGGGCAAGGGCCAGGCCCCGATGAGTATGAGGGCACGGCGGGTCCCACTTTGTGGGTGAGCCAGCATGCCCTCACCGGTGCTTGGGGGGATGCAAAAACACTTAATTGAAGTGGTCTTTTGTGACTTATAGCTTCAACTTGCTTCATGTCACATCTTGTATGTTGTTTTTGTCTGAACGTTTCTGCTCTTAACTAGGTAGTAGTCCATTCCTTACTATATGATGTATCATACTTGGAAAAGATTTCATTTTACGGCAAAACCATAAAAAAATTTACTATCATGGAGCTAATATTAGTATGCTATATGACATAAAATGTAGGCTTTCTACTTATTCTGTATAATATCTCCATTTGAGAGTGCAGCAGAAATCATTTTCCTTATTTTCTATCTTAATAGGATATTTACAAAACCG
>JAVKPL010007830.1:0-30941 GCA_032173675.1 Gastrolobium villosum | reverse complement strand
TTATCCTTTTATTTGTTTCTTGTTTTCATTTTTATTAGATAACCAGAGAAAAATTAAAAAAAAAAAAAAAATTTGAATAAAAGAAGGAAGTGAAAATGCTCCAGAGAGTTTACGCTTGAAGCGTAGAACTCTGCGCTTCAAGCGTAGAAAAGAAACCTGGGACAGAGGGTCTACGCTCCAAGCGTGTAACCCTACGCTTGGAGCGTAGAAAAGATGTTGGAACAGAAGCTGGGCGCTTCAAGCGTGGGACTCCACGCTTGCAGCGCAGGAACCACACACAGGCAGTAGTTCCACGCTCCAAGCGTGTAACCCTACGCTTGAAGCGTGGAAAAGGAATTTGAAGAGCCAAGGGACAGCTAGGCTACGCTCCAAGCGTGGGAACCCACGCTGGCAGCGCAGGCAAGGGAATGTGCGGAACCCTACGCTTGAAGCGTGGGGATGGAAGTGGAAAAGCCAGACACAGAATGTTACGCTCCGAGCGTGGAGCTCCACGCTTGCAAGCGTAGAAAAGGGTTTTCAGGGGCAGTAGGTCCACGCTTGAAGGCTTTCCCCCACGCTTCAAGCGTGGACAGGGTTTTAAATCAGCAACCCTAACTTGTTTCCTGCAGCGCCGCGCCCCCTCCCCCATATTTTCCCCATTTTATTTTCTTCTTCCTTTCTTCTTCACACCACCACACTCTTCACTTCCATCTTTCATTCTTCTTCTTCTCTCCCTTTCCATCACACCCCACCACCACCACACCACCACTCACCACACCACCACCACCGCACCGCCACTCTTCACCATCGCACCGCCATCATCTCCACCATAGTTTTTCTTCTCCACCATTCACTTGGATTAAGGATCAAATTTCTGCATAAAATTCAAATTTTGATTGAAATGGCTGGAGAAAAGGTAATTATTTCTTCTTTTCTTCATTCCTTGATGATGATTATGAGGATAGGAGAGGTATGATTTTTTGGCATGTGGTATGAATGTGTTTAACTGCTTAATATGCATGTGGAATGAATTATTTAAAGGCATGATACGTTGACATGAACTGTTTAAAGGCATGATATTTTGTTGTGTGGTATGGATTGGAGAGATACAACTATTGCTTGGCATGATTAATGGGGTTGGGATTGTTTATTTGAGTAGATGGTTGAAATTAAATCTGGGAATTGAGCTGAATGATGATATGAACTGAATCTGTCTGCTGATAATATTTGTTGTGCACATGTATTGGGAACTTTTCTGAGTTTCAGGAGAAAAGAATGAAAAAGGGTACCGAAGGGTCAGCTGCTGCGAAAAGACCCCGCACAAATTTTGATCCCAGAAGATTTCTGTCCGCTGAAAAGCAGGAAGTTTATGAAACTAAACTGCTGAATAAAAATGTAATCAAAGAAAGGGGATTCGATTTGGGGAGTCTCCTACTTTTTGATAACATTTATTCAGTAATTCAAAGGAGGCAATGGAGGACATTGGTCACTTTTCCACAAGACAGTTCTGGGCGCATTCTCAGAGAATTTATAGCCAATGCCGATAAGAACATGGTCAATGCCACCCGAAAGAGTTGGGTGAGAGGGAAGGAAGTGCCATTTGATGCTGCGACAATTGAAGAATTCCTACAAACTTCATATGACCCTACGGCTGAGTGTGAGTTTGCCCGACTATTCAATATGATGCAGCCGTCAGAAGGGTATTATAGGGAAGAAATGCCCATCATAGCTGATGAAGTTCGGGAAAAGATCACCAGTCCATTCTCTGAATGGAAATTTAGGCCGGGTCTCACAAATGTACCCGAAAAATTTACTAGGCTCAGCCTTACTGGTGAGGCTATCAGCTGGCACACCTTTGTGAATGCAACCGTTATTCCTTCTACGAACAAAAGTGATGTTAATGTCGAGAGGGTTGTGCTATATTATGTGCTGATGGGGGACAAAAATCTGAATATTGCTGCCATTTTATCTGACAGGATTGTCCACATGATCACTCAGAGCAAGGAAAATAATCTATTGGCTCACAGTTCTTTAATCTCCCATCTGTGTATTAAAGCTGGGGTTGAAATTCCTGCTAATGAGCCATTGGATGTAAAGGCTGAAAAGCCTATGACAAAGACTGCCTTGGAAGGTTATTACAAGGAATCTGAAAAACATGCAGCATGGCTTCTCAATAGCCAGGGAAATCCTATACCCCCTCCAGAGCCACAGGATCCGCCAGTACCTCAGGCACCTCCAGCAGCCCAGACATCAGCAGCATCATCATCTGCTCGCCAGCCACTTTATGAGGATTCTCCGATCATACTCGAGATGCATGCTATGATGAAGGCCATGTGTTTGAAGATGGGGATAGATCCAGCAGATCCTCCTAGCTCTTTCCAGCAGTATACTATGGAGGAGTGATCATTGGCTCAGTTCTTAATCGATTGAACTTAGTTATTGCTGGGGACAGCAATTTCTAAAATCTGGGAATGGTGGATGACCTTGCCCACCTGTTCTTGCACTTTAGCTGCAATTGTGGAACCACACTTCATTTCAGGGGAGATATTCGAACCAACTTACATTTTCAGTTTAAATATCTGTCTTAGCTTAAGCAATTTTAAAAATTCAGCAAAATTTTTGGGAATATGCCTGTTGTTTGGAATATGCCTATTGATAATCTCAGATTTAGATGTTGCTTCCTTAAACAAATGATTGAGTTCATCTTAGGAAGTACATTAAGCTTTGAAAGTTTTGGCATGATGTCACTTGGCATGAGTAGAGATTAGAATTGTTGTCTGTCTGAAATTATGTGCTAGAATTGATGATATGCCTGATATCTCTGTGAAATCTAGTCTGAAATCATAGCCTTGAGGTTTGAGCCTAGACAGTAAATTTTTTTTTCTGAGAGGCCTCACTGTACTGACACTCTAGAACTTGGTTTGTTTCTCTACAAGGCATGCATTTTAACTGATATGATAAGGCAATTTGTTCTTGATAGCTCTGGCCATAAAGCTCACCTGTATAATTAATCTTCCATTGTTATCCCTTTGAGGTTTGAACCTATTCATTGGTAATTACCCAAAATGTTGCTTAACCGATCCATGATGAACTTACCCTAAGTGAGATTGAACTACTGATTTTTCTCAAAAAAAAGAGAAAATATCTAAGGTAAGCTCCACTACACTAAGCAAATTGGAAAGGGAAAAAAAAAAAAAAAAAAAAAAAAAAAGAAAGAAAGAAAAAAACAAAAAAGGGAAGAAAGAAAAGAAGAAAGAAAAGAGAAAGAAAAGGGAAAAAGAAAAACATGCGGGTGAAGCATTGTGAATAAATTGGTCAAACATAGGAATTGACTTCCTGAAATTCTGTGGGCAAGTTAGTGGAGCAAAATTGATAAGTTCTCAGTATCAATCTCATAGCATTTGAAGCCACTCTCCATACAAAATTCCTACCTTAGCCAGGCCAAATTAAAACCATTGGAAGTCCTTTGATCAGTTAAGTGCATGTGTTTGAATCCTTCAATTTTAAGGATCTTGAGAATATGATCAAGCCTATGGCAGTGTTTCAGCTGTGATGGTTATGTATGTCTGATACCCAAAAAAACACAAGAGTGAGAGTGATATAGTTTGTCTTGGTGAGGGATGTTCAGATTACATTCATGAATTTTCAGAGAATTGATGGCATCATCAGAATTCTTGCAGAATTCAGTCAGGCATGACATAATGATTTCTTCAAGTGTTTGGTTGATATTGTGTTGAAACACTGCTGTACAAAGTTCTAAGTTTGAATCAGTTTATTGCTGAGGACAGCAATGTTTAAATCTGGGAATTGTTTGATATGCTCCCAGCATATATACTGTTATAGATCAAAAACAGCAAGAAATCAGATCTAAAACTGTGTATAAAAGTGTATATGTGGTGAAATTATTGAATAAAATTGTCAGACACTCTCTCACTCAAATTCTTCATGTTTACAGGAAGAAAATAACAAATAAAGGAGTAAGAAGAAGAATCAGACAGAAGCCCCACGCTCCAAGCGTAGGAACCCACGCTTGAAGCGTGGGAAAGACTTCAAGACAGTGAGTCCACGCTTGAAGCGTGGAACTCCACGCTTGAAGCGTGGAAAAACAAAGATGGCAGAAGCTCCACGCTTGGAGCGTGGATCCTGCGCTCCAAGCGTAGGGTTGAGAGAGACAGCTGTCAGTTGCGAGAAAAGGAGGAATTTCTGGTTATAAAAAGGGCATAAGGCAACCCTAGAAGGACATCTGATATTCTGCACAACTGAGTTCATTCGGAGGCGGAAGTTCTGAGAGAGATCTCTTCTTCTACCTTTCTGTAGTTCTTTTAGTTTTTGTTTTTCAATTGAACTTTGGATTCTAGCCATGATAATGGTTGGCTAGAACCTCTTTGCTGTAGTTAGGGTCACGAACCCTTGTGAACCCCTGATACAATGGATTGAGTTTTTATTGATAGATTTATCTTTTGAATTTCGTTCTATTCTGTTCGTATTGTTATTGTTATTATTAGATCCGATCAATCTAGTAAGTAATAATAAATCTGAGGATTAGGGCCAACAAGAGGGATCTGAGGTCTTTAATCCGGAAAGGGGATAGAACGACGGTATGAACATGATCTAGACATAGACATGATTCATATTGTAGATGTTTCAATTATCGATTTTTATGCTTGATCTCATATAGGGCACCTCAAGGAATTAGGGTTCTATATGAGATTAAAGGGTTAATTCCTCAAGGGATTGAGAATTAACTATTGATACCTTTATCTGATAATTATCTAAGTTCACGATTTATATATTAATACTTAACTTAATCCAGAGTAAAAGGTGGGGATCATTGGTGAGTGTTCCTTACTACAGCGTTTTTCTCATATATTTAAACCCTTATTTCATTTCTTTTTCAAAAAGAACCAAAAACAAGTCTTTTAAATTTACAAAACAAATTTCCACACAATCCTGACATTCGTGTCAAAACCCTTTTGAAATATTTAATCTTGAAAGAAAGAGTTTTAATTGATTTAAACACACTCTCTGTGGATACGAACTTTGATTTATCACTGTATTACTTGCGCGATTCGGTACACTTGCCGATTCACGTCAATAACTGAAGGAGCGGGTGGACACAAACCACGACGACGAGAAGGCCGAGCCTTAACCCTCTTTTTGATGTCGGAACTCATATTCCTTGGAACTTTCGCCGCCTAGGTGATCTACTAGGACGACGTCTTTTGACCAGAACCGGACGCCTCACCTATATGGTATGAATTTAAGTTTAAATTATTTTGAACTTAATTTCAGGCCCTAAAGCTCGCTCTGGTTTCAAGAGATTTGAAAGTTTGTTTTTCATTTTGAAAACCCCAACATATATATGGATTTTGGGTTTTGTGAAAAACCTAGCCAACTGAGGCAATGACTCACTACACCTTTCAGGAACCAAAGAATTGATAGCAAGCCTCACTGTTCATCTGGTGGCTTTCAGAAGAAACCACTAACTCCCATTGTACAGCCTTCGACTGATTCGAAGGCTCATCGTCTTAAACTCCTCCTCTTTGATTTCAACCTCTGGCAAAACCAACCCAGGGATACTCATAACCTTATAGTACCCAGAAAAAACAAGAAGAAGAAGGAAAGATATACAATAAATTAAAAAAGAAGGGTAAGATACTATACCTGAAGATTATGCACAAATCGCAGAAAGGCTAATCGGAAAGGCACAATGAAGAAGAGTTCAAAATGGTTTCAAAGCAGGAAATGTCCGCCAAAACATATGGCCCCCTTTTTAAAGAAAAAATGGGACACAACGTGTCACTACACAGCCGTTTGATCTCTGACCGTTGGATGATGGAGCCAAGAATGATCGGCGGTCATGATAAGCTGCTCTATCCTAAACCGCCAGATGTGAGTAACATATCTAGACGAACGGATGCGATAAAGGACCAGATGGTAATTTCAGGTCATATATCAATCATGTCACTTCAATGCGTCGTATCTCGAAACAACGCAAGTAGCCTGTAATGATTACAGAGGCGTCATAATTACTTTCACGAGAATCGAAGAGGCATGACAGAAGGGAAAAACCTAAAATACCCCTGGAGAAGGAAAGCAAAAACGGTTGCTATCCCAGAAGCCTAGAAGGTATAACGCCCAAATTCTAGCTCAACAGTTTCTAGAATTAAAACACGCTCGTACTATACAGAACACGCCCCACTACGACTTCGGCGAGATCTGGTATAACGCCCTACACCGACCACACAGCGCCTCAAATATGCTACCAAGCTGGGGGGCTCCTGTTCTGGATGGCCCAATCGCCACAGCAGGCCTTAACCGCCCTAACAGGCCAGTCACTCAAGCGGCCCAGGTTCTCCGACCCAACCCTTTAGGACGGTCGCCCTAAAAGGTAACGCCCAAAAGACTCTAACTTGGCACCATCCTACGCATGCTACCAAGCTGGGGGGCTCCTGTTCTGGATGGCCCAACTGGATGGCCCAATCGCCACAGCAGGGCCCAATCGCCGCAGCAGGCCTTAACCGCCCTAACAGGCCAGTCACTCTAGCGGCCCAACTTCGCAGGCCCAAATCCCCTTTTAGCTCCACGTTAGCCCTAAGGGCTGACGTGTACCTTCACATCCACCAAGGGTGCAGCACACCCAAGAGATACACCAAAATATCTTACCTTGGGACATTAACCACCAAATACAATCGCTACAGGTATCACAAAGGGAAACTCTCCCTTTGCCCAACGCTGGCATCGCCAGTAGCAGGGGGCGCAGCGCTGCCACAACGTCAGCGCCTAAACCGCCCAACACTGCTATCATAGGAGTGTATCCAAAGGAGAGTTGACTATGATCTAACCACACCATGATCAATATAAATAGCCCCCAGAGGGCACAACAGAGAGCATGTTATGTATCGTTATTAGCCTATTACTTGAATTCTCTTATAGCTTATACTTGTACTGATTATCTGCTTATACTTGGGATAATATCGCGTGGCCTGGTCTTTACCAAAGCCATATGTATCGCCCATACAGTGACCATACACCCTATAAGGGAACATAGTGAGCTTATAGATTCCAACCGTACAATAATCTTCTCCTATGATAACTATCATTTAACTTGAAAAAATTCATCCTTTAAAACATTCCTTCCTTTTCTTTTTCTTTTTTTGTATATGAAAACATTCCTTTTTAAATATCATAGAACCAGAGCAAAGAAATTCGTTTTAGCAAGAACAAATTTTTGGCCAAAACTATAGATTGATCATTGGGCCGGAGAACTTTTGGACTTAGTTTTAGGTGGGGTTAGCGAGGGCTTTTAAATAAAGGCATCAATGAATCCAAATCCTATTTGGATTTTTTTTTGTAAGCTATTTGGAAATTTTATTAATAGTATCTATTATAACTCTGATTTGTTTATTATTATTCACCCCCAATTAACTTTTTTTTTCTTATTCTTATTAATTCAAATAGTGAATTACCATTAACTTAAATATATATATATATATATATATATATATATGAGATTAATNTTTCTTATGTTGTAGGAGATTTTATCTCCTACACACACATAAAAGTGTGTGGGGCCCGTGTGGATCCATGCGAAGAGAAAAGGGAAAAAAAGAAAACACATACCTCATACACTTTTATATATGTGTAGAAAATAAAATTATCTCTACAATATAAAAAACATTAATATATATATATATAGGGGAATGATCTATTTACAATTTTTTTTTTTACAAATTACACTAAGTATGACCGGTCATACTTAGTGCAATTTGTAAAAAAAAGTTGTAAACAGATCCTTCCCTATATATATATATATATATATATATATATATATATATATATATATATATATATATATATATATATATATATGTGTAACATTTATTCGAAATTAATAATTAATTAATTGGTCCTGTAATGCCCGACTACCTGCAAGATTAATGATTATTCCCACAAACCAACACGAGACTTTTCAATGTGTTTTGTCCCCACTTACACACTTCCTGAGAAACTTCCCAAGAGGTCACCTATCTCATAATTGCTTCAAGTCAAGCATGCTTAACTATGCAGTTCTTAAGTTATGGACTACCTAAAAGTAGATGCATCTTGTTAGTATAGGTAGTACATATTAAATCCTTTAAGTCATCCTCAACTTTAAAGTCTCATATTTGCCCAGCCTCTGGATCCCTCTCGTTCGAGTGTTGATTTGATTCATTCATGTATCCCTCCAGTAGGAAGCCTGTCAAGAGCCGCTCCTTGTCTGTAACACCCCGTATATACCCGAATTGTTATCATATTACAGTATTAAGCGCAACTCAATTAAATGCGGAAGCTAACCTTTTCTTTTTAATTATGACGTCATTATTATTAACCAAGTTGATTATTTAGTTCTATTTCAAAACATTGCCTGTATGTAAATTGCAATAAAATAACTAACTGAATAACCTCATATATATATGTGTGTGTGTGTGTATCTAGTCACAAAACTACAATATGTAGACCGGACAATATCCTAGTACATTATACAACTCGAGTCTAAATAAACAAAACATAATCAATGTGGCATGTATAACCCCCATGCTCACCAAATAAGCTAACAAGGCCCAGTAAAGTCTCAACTTAGATAAAAATATAATGACAATAAACATATCAGCATCCAGACATAATAGTATAATTAGCATGCATATCAACTCAGCTCCGGCTTCCTGCAGCCAGGGGTATTAACCCCCGAGGTACTTGAACTTGAAAATGTGCCCCAAAGTTGGGTGAGATCTCTAAAAAAAATCTCAGTAAGACAAGGGGTCCTCAAGGATCTCTCTACCCCAAGCTCACTTATATATGCAATATAAGTTCTAAAACAGTATAAGTTCCAAAATCGGTGCAATGCAGCATATAATCATGTAATGTGTGTCAGAATCCTACTGGCCAGAGAATAAACATGTAGGAATTACATACGTCTACAACCAACAATACAAGACGCTACTTGCACCTCACCCACAGAGTCACCATCTTGTATGAATTTGGGTAAGTAACGAGAGAGATATGAATTTTTCAATAACGAACATCAATGTTGTCAATACAGCACGGACATAAACAGCTCTCACTCAAACGTAAATTGTGCAGTTTTACAACTCCAAATGACACTAAATTTTATGATAATATAAAGGACATCTTAAGCTTCAAAATAAGGTATGGTACACCTTAATTGATCCACTATAGAGAGAGTTATGGTCCTCAAAGTTAGGTTAAATCTCACTATTTTTCTAGAAATTTCGACAGAGTCTTCTTTATTTTAACAACTTTTACTCACTTATACAAGTGTGTTCCAATACTCAAAATGGTACCTAATAGACCAAAAGGGTGGCATCCAAAGGATCAACCAACCTTGGTGCACTTATAACCCACAATACACATTAATTCCTCTCATTACTTTTCATAAATAATGTCCTATTGTCATTCATTATAACTAAATAACATTAATAACTACAATAGGCTTTAGGCTCTTCCATCACATATAATAATATTTACATAAACAAGGTTCTTCAGTAATACAATTACATTACATCAACTATCAAATTTAATTATTACATAATCAACATAATATTCAAATGACTTAGAAAAAAAAGCATGAACAACTCTTAACATGTCCACAACATCTAATACAAAACTAATGTTCATGCTCTAAGTCCATAATACAAAATAAACAACTACGAAGTGCATCAAAATAATATCTCAAAATTGCAAGTAATTCTCATGCACTCCTATGTACACGTCAAAATACTCCATATGCTCGTATCCACACTAGATGGGCTTCTTGCCCGAGGCTTCTCCTGCAGCACTAGTGGTACCTGAAAATAATGTACCATAATGCGGGGTGAGATTTGACAATATCAGTAAAATAAGGGTCCTGGAGGGTCACTCCACGCAATGGCTCACTCAATGTGCATGTAATGATAATCATATGAATAATATAACATATGAAATCACAATAGTCACTACACAAACAACCAAGAACATCAAAACAAGAATACTGTCAAACTACCACCTTTAAATCCCAAGACATTCCTAGTACCGCTCCCAAAACGAAGACAACACTAAGGCAAAATCCAATTGGAACTCCCCTCGGAGAGGTATCCAATGGCAGTCCCATAAATTTATCTACTGGCCAAAGATACTAGTATATCAAAACATATACCAAACAGCATGCCAAAACGCATGCCAGTCAGCATGCCAAAACACATGTTAAACAACAGGTAAAAATGCATGATCATACTCTATCACACATTATTAAAGATCACAAATACAATCATTCCCAAAGGACATGGCGGAGCACACAAAGGGACTAATCGCAGGACATACAGAAGTTTACCTATAAAAAGTTCCACAAGCAAGCTCACAACAGAGAGAAGCTTCTAAAACTTATTCTTCCAAGATTATATCAAAGAGAGTCAACCTACAATGATCATACCACAATAAGATCAATCACATGCTTGAGAATACATAAGTAAACATAAACAACAACTCTCAGAAAAATCCTAGCTCATGGTCATTAAACCCCAAAGTCTAACCACTCGTGTTTTAGTTCAAACCAACCAATTTCATTGCTTCACAAGCATCTCACACACCATGATACACCACAATTACACTCCATTATAATTTACAATAATTCCAATCATTTTTAAAACCATAAGGCCGAAAGTTACCTTAAAGGCTCCAAGGGAGATTTTTCATAAATTCAATCACTTCAATCATAGTTTAACCACATCAACCAAATCATCCATATACTCAAACACTCTGCATCAAGCCACAACATAATTTACATCATTTTTCTTTAATTTCATCAATATAGACAATTTTGCAACTTCGACAAGTGCACCGGTCGTACAAGTAATAAAATGGTAAAATAAAGTTATCGATCTCACGACGACTAATGACCAATCAATAACTTATCGATTCTTTTTTTTTTTGGTAAAAGATAAAACAAAAGAGTAGAAGAAATTTATAAGAAAATAGTTGATCAGAGTAACTATACATTCACAAGAGTAACTATACATTCACAGTTAAAGAAATAACTTCGAAATACCAACTTTAAATATAGAAATAGATGAAGAAAAGTGAAACTAGGAGAATGAGGTTCTCTTCCAATATTACATTTCCATTCTTTTCTCATTCTTTCTCTTTCTATCTCTCCTTTTCTTTCCTTTATCTTTCTCTCTCTATTTCTTTCTTCCTACTTCCTAGGAGGTTATTTTGTGTGAACCGGGACCACCATTTTTAGGTGGTCCCTTAGTGTAAATAGGAGGGTAAAATGGAAAAAGTGGGAAAATAATAAGGATAAAAAAGGAAAGAGAAAAAATTAATATTGTGAGAGGGAGCACCAAAAGATTCAGTGGTCCTGGAGCATATTAAATCTTTCCACTTCCTAGACATTCTAAGGGCCCGTCTTTATATAGGATCTCAAGTTGATTTGTTTTTTAATAATATCCTAATAAAAATCTAAAAACTAATCATTACTTTTAATAAAAATCTAATCATTACTTCAATAAAAATCTTAAGTTTCATGATTACTTTAGTTAAAGATGCCATTTTTTTTCAAAGATATAAAAAAAGATGCCATTTTTTCAAAGATATTTTTATTTCAAAGAATCCATTTTTTCAAAGATGCTATTTTCAAATATATATATATATATATATATATATATATATATATATATATATATATATATATATATATATTTAAGGTGTTACATGTATAACTCAATAAACTATAACTATTAAATATACGGAAATTAATGGTTAAGACGGGGAATAAGAATTTACACGGAAGTCAAAAGATCTTTCCCACACACACAGAGACACACGCACACGCACACGCTGGTGTAAGTTGATCTTGCTCATATATGGGATAAGATCAACTTACACCGATATAAGAATAATAAATTTCACACCAAATTTTAACCATTAAATTTCGTGAATCTAATGATTATAATTTATTGGGTCTAATTAATATATTATTAATTCCCAATAAATTATAAATTTTAGATTCATAGAAGTCAATGGTTAAGATTTGATGTAAAACTTCTTATTCTTTTCCCAGTGTAAGTTAATTTGCATGAATCTAACAGTTGTGATTTATTGGATCATACTAACGGTTATAATTTATTGGTCAGGGTTATAATTAATATATTACTAATTCTCAAAAAATTATAATTGTTTTCACAAAAAATCAACGATTAAGATTTGGTGTAAAACTTATTATTCTTACATCGGTATGAGTTAATTTACATGAATCTAACAGTTGTGATTTATTGGATCATATTCATTAATTAATTATTAATTTTCAAAAAATCATAACCATTGATACATGAAAATTAACATTTAAAATTTAGTGTAAGAGTACTTATTATTCTTACACCGGCGTTTGTTGATCATATATTCATATATATATATATATATATATATATATATATATATATATAGGACTTATCATTTCTCAAGCTGCCGGAGATAATTTTATCTCCGGCTACTAAATCATAACCGTACAAAGATGGATCAATGGTGATAAAGGAAGAGAGAAAAAAAGGGGAATCATAACCATTCAAAGGTGAATCAATAAATATAAGGAAATAAATAATCAAAACGACATAGTTTTGGGGTGGCCGGAGATAAACTTATCTCAAACAGCTTGTGAAATGTTTTTCCCATATATACATATATATATATATATATATATAACACCAGTTTAACTTACACTCTGAATCTTGATTGTTTATACTATTTATATCTAACCGTTTTGATTTATTGCAAATTTGAGCCGTTAGATGCAAGGAAATCAATTATCAAGATTTGGTGCAAGACTTCTTACTCTTACATCTATGAAAGAAGAGATATGTTATTCTGCCTACTCTTATTTGCCTATCTTTGCCTACCTCTCTCAACATCGTTAGATTACAATCTCATCCAGTGGTGGAGATTTGCAGAATAAAATAAACCTTTTTTTCCTTTCTTTCTCCTCACTGTCTTCTACATTTTTTTTCTCTCCTCCCCGTTCTTTCTATCGATTTGCATAATTTACAACTTGGATAAGTGAGGGGCAACTTGAGATAAGTTTATCTCCGGCTATCCTAAAACTACGTCGTTTTATTTATTTATTTCCTTATATTAATTGATTCACCTTTGAATGGTTATGATTCCCTTTTTCTCTCTCTTCCTTAATCACCATTGATTCATCTTTGTACGGTCATGATTTAGTAACCGAAGATAAAGTTATCTCCAACCGCTTGAGAAAAGATAAGCCATATATATATATATATATATATATATATATATGGGTAAACATTTCTCAAGCAGCTTGAGATAAGTTTATCTCCAGCTAGCCCCAAAACTACGTCGTTTTGATTAATGAAGGGTATTTATGTAATCTTAGGTGAATTAATGAAAGGTGTTTCAGTAAAATGTATATGATATAAAAATAAATAAAATTACAATAACACCCTTCATTAATTCACCTAGGATTACATAAACACCATTCATTAATCAAAACGACGTAGTTTTAGGGCTAGCTGGAGATAAACTTATCTCAAGCTGCTTGAGAAATGTTTTTTTCCACATATATATATATATATATGGGTTTATCATCTATCATTTAACATGACCACAAAATTTTTTCTACACACACAATATTTTGTGGGGCCCGCAGCCAAAAAAAAAAAATCCAGCACGCAAAATGAATCTCTATAACATAACACAATCACTTTTCCTACAACATAACTCTTATAAAACCATATATATATATATATATATATATGAGGTAGGATATTGTAACAAACAAGTATTGTTACAACCAATGTTACAACCATCAATCTTACCGTTAAATTGATTAAATTATCCGACGGTCCTGATTTAATGCATATAAAGTCCTTTTTCTTCCATTCTCTCTTCCCTTCTCTCTCTCCCTATACGCTCTGCGCATCACCTCCACACTCTTCCATGAGCTAGGGTTTCTGCCGCCTCTTCCCATCTCTGCCGCCGTCGATGCCCATCATCATTGCCGCTGATCCAATTGAAGCAGCACAAAAGAATCATATCTTTTAAACTAATTTAATAACTGAATCATTTTATTCCAACCGATTCAAGAACCAGATCATTTTTTCAATTCAATTAGGGCTAAAAACTAAACCATAATCATTCATGGGAATGTGAAAAAAATCAAATAAAAAATATCGAATCAAAAATACCAACTAAAAGAATTTGATAAAGAAGAGACAGACACATACGCAAGTACACCGTTGGATTCATAGCCTTGGTAAAACACCATCTTCCATAAGAGAGGAGAAAGACAATTGGGACCAGAGACGCAGAGAGGGATAAGGGATAAACGGCGGCGGCGGCGGTAGAGTGCAGCAGCGGCGGCGGCGAGACGGAGGATATGGGCAGCGGCGCCGCCGTCACGTGTCTGGCTATGGGCGACGGCAGAGTGTATAGGGAGAGAGAAGGGAAGAGAGAGAAGGGAAGAAATAGGGCTTTATATGCATTAAATCAGGACCGTCGGATAATTTAATCAATTTAACGGTAAGATTGATGGTTGTAACATTGGTTGTAACAATACTTGTTTGTTATATATATATATATATATATATATATATATATATATATATATATATATCAGAAGGGATAGGATATTGTGACACCGAAGTTATGTTACACCCATGTGACACCCAGTCAATCTCACCGTTAGATCGCTTATGTTGATCCAACGGTTATATTTATTTTCATTTTTGTATGGTCATGATTTTCCAAATTTAATATTTTATATTTATTTCTACCTTTGTATGGTTATAATTTCCCATATTTAATGCTTCCACTTTAAATTTGGGAAATCATAATCATACAAAGGTAGAAATAAATATAACTGTTGGATCAACATAAGCGATCTAAAGGTGAGATTGACTGGGTGTCACATGGGTGTAACATAACTTGGGTGTCACAATATCCTATCCATATCAGAAACCCTATTCTATATTCCGGTATACTCAAAACAAAACAAGTCCATCCGAAGAAAGCAACTTACACATCCTCTACGATTGTATGTATATCTCAGAAACCTTATTCTATATCCCGGTATACTCTAAACAAAACAAATCCATCCGAAGAAAGCAACCTACATATATATCCTCTACGACCATTCTCTCCTTCTAAGTACCTCTTTTCAAAACTAGTATTCCAATATCTCACTTGGTGGTGGAAAAAAAAAATCAAATGTAAGAGTTGTAAAATGATCTAAACTGCAAAAAAAAAATTATATTGTTTGAACAAATTCAAGAACGTACTATTTTTTTGAACCAGTTCAAGCATCAAACCATTCTTCTAAGACCAATTCAATTCAAGAATCAATTTTTTTTTTAATTTAATTCGGTTCAGTTCAAGATAAAAACTGAACTAAATCAAACCATAAGCACTCTTAGAAGTGTTAAAAACTCAAATAAACCAAACCAAATTGCAGACAAACCGTACCGCACCACGTTTTTCTAAATTGATTCAAGAAGTGAACCATTTTCTCATGTACCTGGTTCAAAAATCGAACTATTTTTTTTTAAATCGGTTTGGTTTGCCAAAGTAAATCAACCATACGAAACAAACACTAGAAACCTAGAAGTATAAACGGAGTAAACTCATACAAGTAATAATATATTTACATTAAGCGATAAAGAAATTATACAGGTAATTTTTATTATTTTTTGTGAATACACACTTTATGAAAAATATTTTTGACTTATATGAATGGGAGGCTCTGGCATTTATACGCTAGGGGCATATAGTAGCTAGTAACGAAACCTCACGGGCATCACAGGGACTTGGGGTCTGATTGATAACTATTTTGTAAAACAGTTTTTTGTTTTTAAAAACAAAAAAATGAAAAAACTTGTTTGGTAATGGGTGTTCTGAAGAATGCTTCCCAAAACAATCACTCTTTCTAAGTTTTAAAATCCAGAAAACCAAAACATCCTTCTGCTGTTCTCGGGCGCTGTTTTCAGTTTTTTGCATTTAGGCGGTGGCAAAATTGTAAATATCAGAATTCATTAATGGCAATTTCGTAAAATTAGTACTCAAAACAATTACTTTATGGTGGCATTTTGGTAATTCTAAAACTTCATTAATGGCATTTTTGTAAATAACTACAACTTTTTTATAACTTTAATTTAACTACACTCAAACAAGTTTTTTTGTTTTTTCATTCTCAAAATCAATTTTTAAAATTCATATTCAAAACAGTTTTTGAAAACAAAAAAACTAAAACACTTTCAAACACACCCTTGATCTTACAAATAATTTTTTATTTTATTTTCTTTTCTCTCTTTTCCTTTTTCTCACATCATCAGCGACTGGCCTCTGGCTACTATGAGATCTGTGAATTTTGATCCACAAGTAACAACAATTATTACCACAATATAAGTACTCCTATCTTCTAAAGCGGCAAAAAAAATTGACTTATTGCTTTTTAATAAAATAATTACGCAATTATTATAATTTTTGGAAAAATTACGGATCTACTACATAATGTGACGTCTCAATTGAGACGTCTCACCCTAAGGGGAGACGCCCAATTCGGGCGTCTTTCGTGTGGTGTTGACACGTGTCATACAAAATTAACATTTTAATTGTAAACTTTTAAATGCCATAACTTTTGACTCGGATATCCAAATCAGGTAAATTTTTTTTATTCCACATAGCTTTTTGAGATCTACTGTAAGAACCCGCACCGCTAATTAAGGTAATTAGTAAATTAATTATGATAATTAGGAAATAATTCCATAATTGACCCTAATAATTATTAATGGGCTTAGATAATTATATTGAATAAGTAAAAATGCTGAAAGTCGCTTTTCGGAAGAAAAGCGCAGATACCGGTTCTGCTACTCGGTATAAATGCGTACCGGAAAAGTATCCCGGAAAATTATAACGAATGCATGATAATTACTAGAATATTATGTAGGACTTGTAAAACAAGTTTCAAGTCAAAATGACGTAATCTGATGCCAGAACTGATACTGGCTATGGAAAAGCGCGTACCGGAAAGGTGCTCCGAAAAATAAAATAAAAATATGACAAATCTTAGAAAAATGCGTAGGTCTAGAATCCGAAGTTTGGGATCAAGATCTTTTACTTTGCGATTAAGGCTAATACTGCGCGGTTAGTGCTTGGGCCTATAAATAGACCCACTTAGCACAAAACCCTAGGCAGCATCTTGATCATACGTGAGTCTTTGGTGGCTGAAGGGAGCATTCACTGTTTCATTGCTCTCCTTCACCATTCTTGAGCCTTGGATCAATTCCTCTTTGTTTCTTCCTCTCTTCTTCTTACAAACACATAGTAGGGTGGGTTGTGAGGGTGTGAGGAGGTGCTTGCTGCACACTCAGCCACTGTTGAGTGTATTGTTGAGGGTTGGTTGTAGTGTGAGTTGTGTGATTGGGAGTTGTGTGTGTTTCCTTGGTAGTGGAAGCTCCAAGAAGCAACCTTTGGGTAGAAAGACCAAGTCTTGTGCACCATTTTCGTGCACCCTTGTTTGGCCTGAGTTGAGGAACCTTGTGAGTCCCAAGAGCACCATTGTTGGCTGCTCAAAGCTTGGGGTAAGTGTTCTACACCTTTGATCTTTAGTTTAATGCTTAAAGGTGGTGTCTTGGCATGTAAAAGATTAAAATGAAGTAACCAACACCTAAATGAACTTGTATATGCTTAAAAATGCATGCTTTAACGTGTACATGTGTTAAAAGTTGGATCTTTGGGATGGATATTCACGAAATGCAGAAACTGCATTCTGTCGTGAGATATCCGGATATTTGTCGAACAGATATCCGGATATCAGTATCCGGATATGGTATCCGGATATTGATATCCGGATATGGGATCTGGGTATCCGGATATGACATATCCGGATATGTCCAGTGTGATATCCGGATATGGCATATCCGGATATACCCCTTCTGATATCCGGATATCCTGGGTTCTGCGCAGACAGTAGCTTTACTGTATGAACAGTAAGCTATGGGGTGTGTGTGGACCCTAGTTTAAGGAAGTTGAACTTCTGTAATAAAGGAACTAAGTCTGAATCACATGATTAAGGGCTTATGGCTTTGTTGGAAGCCTTAAGACGTAAAACGTAAAAGAAAGGCGTAGTCTTTTAAGTTGTATGCTTGAGATGCATTAATATTGATGTAATGTTGGTTCATATCAGATTGTGATACTGCTGTTTGTGGACTTGTGAGTGGTTGGACTCTTGGCTTGGGTAGCTAGCTTGCAAGGTAAGCTTTCGTGTCCTCGGTTTAGCCATTTTGATGTTCCACCATGTCCCATGGGGATGGGTTTATGCATGCTGTGTTACATGCTTTGATTATTTTGGAAATGCTGTTGAGCTGTTTATATGTAATGAGCTATTATGATATGCATGTGGTGTCCACCTAGACGGCAATCCTGAGTATGTAGTACATACAAGATGGAGAAGCATGTGGGTGAGGTGCAGGTAGTATCCATGTACTCATGTAGGCATAGACGTATTCCTACATTTCTCTGGCCAGTAGATTTGAAAGCACACATGACATGATTAATTGCTGCATCGCATGATTTGGAACTTATATTGTAAATACTGTTTTTAGAACTTATATTACACATGTAAGTGAGCTTGGGGTGGAGACTCCTTGAGGACCCCTTGTCTTACTGAGATTTCTTGTTAGAGATCTCACCCCACGTTTGGGGACGCTTATTTCAGGATCAGGTAATGTTGAGGGCTCGGGTGGCAGGAGGCCAGAGCTGAGTTGATTTGATGATATGCTGACTGCTGTTTTTATTTCCGATTGCTGTTTATGTTTTCTGTTGAGTTTATGTTATGACTGTTATTAGGCTTTGTTGCCTTATTTGGTGAGCATGGGGTTTGTCCATGCCACATGTTTGACTTTGGTCTTTTAGGTTAATGTTGTAATTAAAGTATCAGGATTTTGACCCAGGCTACTTGTGTAGACCTGTGGCTTTAGATACTCACTTATTATATTTATGTACGAGGTATTCAGTTAGTTGTCTTGCAATTTACATACAGGCAGTATTTTCATGAAAATGATTAAGTAATCAAGTTGGTTAAGTTAATGACGTCATAATTGAATTAAAGAAAAAGTTATTCCGCATTTTAATTAAGCGTGGCTTAATACGATAGTGTGTTAACAGACCGGGTTAACACGGGCTGTTACATCTACGCAATGACACCCCATTTGATATATTATATTTCTCACAAACATAATTCAATTTTGTAAAAAATGGAACTATGGTAATGGAAGATAAACACTCAACTCTGCTAGTGTGACAAAATATTAATGGATAAAAAAGTTAAATTATAATTTAAAAAAATTAAAATGTGACAAAATTATATTAATTCTTAGTAACAGAGAATGTGTGCAAGCAAATTGCCAAGTCATACATATCTTCCATGGGGAGTCTCTTAGAAAGGTGAAATTAACGTTGCCACGCTCCCTCGTCGACGCGTACGATTTCTCTGCCATGCCAAGCCTTTGTTTGATGTTTTAATAATGCTGTCCATAGTCCATACTATGGGCTATTTCATCCTTTTGCCCCTCATTAATTATTTAATAACCATTTTACCCCTGATTGCAAACTATCTATCAATCTGCCCCTCTCCAAAAAAATGAATATTTAATCGATTAAATGGTCAAATGAAGATTTAATCGATTAAATCTTCAACTTAATCGATTAAATTTTCCTCTTTATCATAAGAAATAGAGAGATTTAATTGACTACATAGGAGATTTAATCGACTAAATCTTCATGTCAACATTTTTTTGCCTATTTTGACCATTTAATCGATTAAATTTTTGGCTTAATCGACTAAAGAGGGGCAGATTGATAGATAATTCTGGATGAGGGACAAAATGGTGAAAATGCCTCATACTATGTTCCTGTGCCTTGCCTTGTCTTTGTCTTACAATGAGTCAATTATTTGTCAAACTAGCATATGTTCTTGCATAAAGAATAAGGACCTGTTTTGGTGTAATGTATATACGTTATGATACTTTCAGTTGTTTGGAAGATATTATTTTATACAATACCATACCAAACGTTGGATATTATTAAAATTTATACAAGTACAATTCTTAAGAATCAGCCAAGACTCGTGATTTTAGGGCAACACATTTTCATGCTTTTTTAGGACTCGTGATTTAAATTATGTTTGTGAGAAATAAAAAATATCAAATGGGGTGTCATTGCGCAGATCTCGGAAAGTTATGTGGAATCAAAAAAGAACTACCTGATTTGGATACCCGAGTCAAAAGTTATGGCCTTTTGAAGTTTTACAATTAAAATGTTTTTTTTTTTTTATATTTCCATATCATTAAAATGTTAATTTTGTGTGACATGTGTCAACACCACACGAAAGACGCCCAAATTAGACGTCTACCCTTAGGGTGAGACGCCTCAATTGGGGCATCACATTGTGAGGTAGATCCATAATTTTTCCCAGAACTGTAATAAATGCGTAATTATTTTATTAAAAAACAACAATTTAATTTTTTTGCCCTTCTAAAGCATATAAAGCTTGAAACTACAAAAAAAAAAAAAAATGTATCATTTTAAAGGATGTAAAGTTGTGTCATTTTAAGCGAGAGAAAGAGATACACAAACGAGGAGAGAGTGGACAAAAAAATATAAAGGTATGGATCTCACCTCCTTATGAGAGTAAAATGACATAAGTTGTATCATTTAAAAAACAAACATTTTTTTTTTCTTTTCAAAAAACTAATGTGCTACAAGTTAATTGCTATGCTGCTATAAAGTCATCTACTCAGTCTGTAGATCTAGCACAATGTGTAATGACACTGCAGCCACGGTTGTAAGGATTAGCCTTCCCGGAACCTCCACAACCGTAGTAAGAACTTCCACGACGTTCACATGGGGCATTGTTTTTTTTAAGAGCATCATAGCTTATGTACCTTTTCGTTTGTGCTAGGTTTCTTCTGCTTATATCAGACTCAATTGCCATTTCTTCTTCATAGAGACACTCTCCCAACAAGCCATTGCACCTCTTGTTGGATGTAATAAAACTTGAAAATTGCTTGGGTCTCTTATGCAAAATGGTGTGTGATTCTGATGACTTAGACACCATGGCCAAGGTCATGATCATGGCAAAGAAAATCATCAAAAGGAGATTACCCATTTAACAGAATATGAGTTTGAGAGAGGAATTGAGGTGATGACTAGTGAGGTCAGTAGGTTAGTTATTATTTAAGTAAATAATCAAACATGTTTTAAGGTTTGTGTAACATGTGTTATGTAATGTCCGTTAATTTTGCTCCCTATTTAAGTAATTAATCATGGATTCTTGAATACGAAATCAAGTTTTGAAATTGATTAGGTTAGTTCTACTTGTCTCACAGTCAAATTCTTATGCTGAGATGAGATCCAAACTAACTCAGAAGTAGCGATTCTGTTTTATGTTCTGTTACATAAAAAAACTAGGCTGCGCTGTGACGCTTGACAAAAACCATTTTACTTGTCTTAAAAAATAAATAACTGCTTGATCGATCGCTTCTTTTTTTTTTTTTTTTTTTTTTGGTATCGCTTCTTTGCTTGTAATAATTTCGCGATTTGCACAATATGTAGTTAAACCCAAAAATACAGGAATACCTTACTGAATTCCAGTGGCGACAAAAACAGTTCAGTTAGAATATAAATTTTAATTTTTTTTTTTTAATAAAGTACGTACTTTTCCTGGTAATTTTAAAGATTATTTTTGAATATTTATATAAATTATATATATATATATATATATCTGTTATAATTTAAATTTTTAGATAAGTTAAATACTTTTTGGTCTAAATTTAATATTAGCTGTGCATTGCTCGGAGAGTTGCTATAACACTAGATTCTACATTAAGCACGAAAGAATATAATCTTCTGAGATGTCTAACAATTTTAAATTTTGTTTTAGGAATGTTATATTTATAAATTTTTATAAATTACATTATACTCTATACTATGGGTAGTATTAGGGGTGTTAACGGGCCGAGTTGAGCTTTGATCTTAACAGGCCAAACCTGTATTTAAACGTGTCCGACTGACCTTAGCCTGTTACCTATCACGAATATAATATTGGCCTATGGTCTGGTTTATTTACAAAAAATAAAAGTCTGTGTGGAGCCTGTCTTAGCCTGTTAGCATGTTAAAGAATAAAAATAAGAGAACAGAATTCCACAAAAAATCAATTTCCAAATAGAAACCTTAGCTTCCAATTTGCAGCAATAATTTACAAAGTCTACAATAAATAAATAAAATTAAGTGAGAGAAGGTAGATAATAGATTATATTATCTTAGCCCATTATAAAAAAAAGTGCCAACAAAAATAAAAAATTAAAAAAATAAATTGACACAAACAAGCAGTGCACGGTGGAACGAATGAATTTTTGTGGGTTTATTTGTGTGAAGGAGGATGAAGGATAATATAGAACAACACTAGTAATTCCATAAATATACATAAATTCAATATATATCCAAATAGCATAATATAGAACAAAATCATTCAAAAAGTCTGTTAAACCAATAAAATGGGGTGAAATAAATTGATGAGAGAGAGTTATTACAAGTAGTATAAAAAATATAAATAAATATTTATATACTAAGCTAGCCTGGGAGGCTCTAAGGCCGAGCTTCTGAATTAGAGCCTGAGGCCTTTTTATTAAACGAGCTTTTATACAAGTCCAAGCCTGGTTCCAACACGAGCTTTTATTAAACGAGCTCAGGTCTTCACGAGTCGAGTCAAAGGCCCCTGCCTCGTTTACCACCCCTAGGTAGTATATACTATTTAAGTATATATTACCCATAATACGTAGGGGTTCGTTTTTTCTACAATTAATGCAGATAAGTTATCTGCAGCACGTCTAATACGACGTCATTTTGTGGCGGAAATCATGGTATTTTTGTAATTTTAATTTATTTTTGGGTTATAATAGTATTTGTATTTATAATTTTTTAAGATTTTAATACCAAAACGACGTCGTTTTAAGAATAAAAGCAAATAAGTTATCTGCATTAACTGCAGAAACATTTTTTCCAATATGTAAACATAATATAGTTTACAAACAAATTTTTTTTTGTAAATATAACCTACTCATTTCTTTATAGAATCCATAACAGTAGCGTTCACTCAATCCCCACTATACCATCCTTTACTTGCAGTGGCGGATCCAGGAATTTAAAGAAGGGTGGGCACTCAAGTTCAAGTACATATATTTTAATAATAAAAATATATTACAATAAAAATAATTACAATGTCATTCTTCTAGGCCTTATTTTTTGGAATTCCATCATAATTGCCTCATTACCAATGCTATCAAATACATCTTTTTCAATATATGGCACTAAACAATCATTCAATTATTCATCTCTAATCCGATTACGAAGTGCAGTCTTGATGTATTTCATGGCTGAAAATGCTCTTTCCACAGATGCAGTTGCTACGGGCAAAGTCAATGCTAACTTTACAAGTAAATAAACCAAAAGACAATGTTTTTTCTTTTCAACCATCTTCTTGGCAAGATCAATTATTCCTTGCAAATTCAAAAAATCAGGATCACTTTGCATATCAAAAATATACGTGTCGGGCTGATATTCAAGCATGACAAAATCATTCAAATCAAAATCCGAAGGATAACAGCCAGCAAATTCACACAACTTATTTTTGTCAAATGCCGAGAAAGAGTTGCACGGATTTAAACATGCCATGCATTCCAACAAATTTGAACTAACTTCATTGAAACGATCATTCAACTCTTGAAGTTGAGTATCTATCACCGCATAAAATATGCCAACCTTAAAGTGATGGAGACAAGTAACTGGTCGTGTACGTTTTGTTCTCCCTTGTAATGCAAGTACACTTTCCACATAGGAATAAAAGTGAAAATAAAATATGAGTAAATTTTAATTTTAATTGAGGAGTATTTTGGACTTTTCACTTTAAAATTTAAGGGGGCATAACTTCCGTCCGCCTCAATTTACTTGTATCATTCTTAGTTACTGATCTCTCTCTCTCCTCGCTAGAGAATATTTCAATCAGTTATGAGTTAAAAAAAAAAACACTTTTTTAAATTTGCTGAATTTGCTTGATTACTTTTCTCTTCAACTCATATTTATCTGTTTATTTGCTGCTTATCTGTTTAACCAAACTAAATTTTACAATTTTCTCAATAAGATAGATATGTAGATATTGTTCCAATAAAGTATAAGATATTTTTAAACAATTTATATCTATATATTGGATTAATTAATCTAGTCTTCTCCACCGTACAAAATGACACATATCATTAATAACTTTTTTATTTAAATTTTAGGGATAAGATAGTATTTCTATCTTTTTTTCATGCATATTCTACCTACTCCTCTTTAACAATGCTTGCTTGATCAAAATTTCAAGAGCAGTAAAGAAATAGTGAATATTAGTTGATATTTTAATCTAACGGTATTGGAGACTAGTAAGCTATGTAGCACCGATACTGACACGAGACACGTGACACGATACGACACGATACTCCGACACGTTAATTCTAAAAAATGTCAGATTTCGACACGCTAGGACACGTTTTGATATTAAATAATATTTTTAATTTATGTAGTGTATATTATATTCAATATTCAATAATTTAACAAAAAAAATGAATCTAAACTTATAATATTCATAAATTTTACAAAAAAACATAAGATATCACAAATATTTATATTAAACTCAATAAAATAGTAATCGTAATCCAACCAATTTAATAGTTGGAATTAAAAATTCAACACAACGCAACCTTTAAAACTTTTTTTGAATTTCTATAACGCGTGTTGAAGTGTCGGGAAGTGTCGGAGTGACCGAGAGTGTCGGACACGACACGTCAGGGGTTTTGAAATGTCGGTGCTTCATAGCTAGTAAGTAGAGTATGCGTAAAATAAAAGTAGGATTAATATCTTATCCCTAAATTTTAAGTTTAAATTTAGTGGAAATTATATGAAATCTAGATTGATTTTATTATTGGAGAGGCGCTTATCGTTGTGCATGATTTTTTTATTTATTTTTATTCCCGAGAACATATATGGATAGAAAACTCATTTGGTAAGCTTACAAAAAAAAACTCATTTGGCAAAATCAGTTTATTTTTTTGTTCCCGGAATGAACTGATTTAATTTTTATGCTGGGAAAAAATGAGAAAAACTTGTCTCTCTCAATCACTCTCCACCACTATCACGATCACCACCACCACCACCACCACCACCATTATCATCCCAACATGATCACCGCCACCATCGTCGCCTCTATCGTCTTCCACCAGTGCCATCGGTACCATCACTACCATAATCCTGGCAGGACCATCGTCACCATCGTCATCGTCGTTGTCGTGCCACCAGTACCGTCACCACCACATCAACTCATCGCCACCATCACCAGTATCATGTCACCATCACCACCGCCACCACCACCACCACTACCATCATTAACACCATCACGACTATCATCACTATGTCACCGCCACCACTACCACCATTGCTGCCACCATCAACATCGCCACTACCCCACCACCACCACCATTACAAGAAAATAGTCAATATGCGACTGTTAGTAATATATTTAACTTTGAGTTCAACCGCCTCTATATTTAACTTTGTGGTTGTTTGTAAGGCGGTTCTTATAATTGTCGTAATATACCATAATTTAGCGTCGATTTAAAGTCATTTCGCGACACTTTTTCTTCTTTTAAAAAAAATTAAATTAAAACATAATTGATTGGCAAGAATTTTGATTTTAAGTTCCCTCTTTCTTTATTTTCATTTCCCACCACCACCACACCACCATTATCATCACTATCATCATCGTCACTACTATCGTCATCATTATCACCACCATCATCGCCACCACCACACCACTAATAGGAATTAATTTTATTATATTATTTTTTGTGTTATAAAAAAGAATCATTTCTTTTCAGAATTAGTGATGACATGGAATAGAATGATTATCATGTATACCTTATATATAAACAAGACTAAGCAACAAATATATAAAAGGATACAAATAGGAACTATTTATATAACGACAAATCTCAGTGCACAAGACTTTCGACTTGAGGGGATATAGCAAAATTGTTTACATAATTCAAATCATATCATCATCACTATTAATATTATTATCACTATCATCTAAAATGTAACTATTAAAAAAGATTTGAGAATATTTACTTCCATAATCTCTATGTTTTATTTCTCTTTAATGTTGAATAAAGAATCGAAGTTTAACTCAATAGAGATGATACATCTTTCATTGATAAATTCAATGCTATAATAAACATCGACATCAAATCAGATCAATATCATGAATAACAATATTTGAGTTATTAAGTCAATCTGTCGTCGAGAATTAAATAGTATAATATAGGATGGTCTTTTCTTCATACTAAATAAAAAAAATTATTTATTCAGTGAAAATATCCTTGTAAGCAAATGTACACACTAGAATTGAAACTTTTCCTCTAAGTTTATCAAAATCAACATTTAGAAGCTTATTAATTAGACAACTGGAATAAATGAGCTTTGTTAAGAAAAAACAATAATTAAAGGGGTCGCTGGAAAACAAAATGTAATTGGTTAGGAAACTCCACTACAACAAAATGGCGGAAAAATCACATGAATAAAACCGCTATAATATCATATTAGAAATTATATGAAAACTAGAGAAATATAAAATGATAAAGAGACGATGTTACGAATATTGAGATCATCGCCCCAAAACTTAGCTCAAAGACCACACTAGTTGCATAAACAATCAATATCTTAATTCAATCTATAAATAGGCCTTTCCGTGAGCTCAACTCTCAACAAAAGAGCCAATTGTTTTGAATCTTGAGATTATCACCCAAAAAAATTAGTTCAAATGATGATGAAAGTGTTTAAAGCCTTATAAATCTACATTTAGTTGTAACAGATTAGCTATTTCTTAAGTCTTACTTTATCAGTACCCCCAATTATCTCTAACAAAATTATTTATATATTTATTAAATTTTATATGAATTCTATACAAGAAAATGCAACAATAAGATGTCAAGCAGGATAGCTAGCAATCATCCGCGCAATGCTTGGCTTATTTTAAATTTAGACAGAATTTAAAGAATATAAATTAAAAACAATTGAAAAGAAAAAAAATTAAAATCATATTCAAATACTAAAATTGAAGCTAGAAATACATAATTCAGATAGACATCAAAACGAGAAAGCAACAAACTAAACAAGGTTCAAACCGATAATAAAGGTTCTCCAAAAATAAAATAAAAAAATTAAAACGATCATACAAACATAACAAGAAAAGTCGCAAACTAAGCAAAGGTGCTAAAGAACGAAAGTACCCCTACACTAACAGCCATAACTACACCAACCCAACTAGTAAACCTCGTAGAACCCGAATGGCTGGATGGAGCCGGCGCCGGCGCCGGAGAATCCAAGCTAGGCTTAGGTGATTCAGCTTTCGCCGGAGATGGTGAAGCCGGAGAATGGGTCACGGATGGTGGTGGTGTAGCAGGAAAAGGTGGCTGACTATGTTTGTTGTGTCTCACAGCCATGACAACAACAATCAACTTTTGACCCTTTTTGCAGTTTTCAATGCTGCCACTGATGAAGAAATAGGGACCCGATTTGTCGAATTTAAATGTTGAATCTCCATCGTCCATCTTGTGAAAGGGATTGTTGGTGTTGCAAGAATCATAATCTTCCTTTTTTACCACCACAACTGAATCAGACCCTTTCTGATACTTGAAATCTGCACCATGTATATCAACCCACCAAAACAATAAAAAAAAAAAAATAAACACTATGATTTGTTTTTGTTGTATAAAAACTATGACTAATAATTTTCTTAGGCATGGGGAGATAAGTATTATCTCCACTTATTTATGCAGGTGGCATCCATTTTCAAGGGATCTCTATTGAATTTATCTGTAGGAGATAGATTCTATCTTATGTAAAATAAGAATAATAAATCCCAAAAATTAAACTATGGGCTCTTCCATAAGATTTGAGTGCATACTAATCTTTTTGCATGTAAATTGAACAAAGATTGAAATAAATAAAAATTCATTCCCATTGATCCTCAACTAACCAGCATAGGGGTTGGGGCAATCTTAATGAGGGTAGTCTTATTTTTTGTATATTTATAAAATTGTTATTTTTTTCAGATTCAAATCAATGACCTTTCAATCACAAGAGGGCTTTAAAGCTTGTCTTTCAGAAATTAAAATAATATTAGACTTATAGAATAATATCGAACTCACGGATGGTATCATTCACTTGAAACCTATTCCTTTGAGCCCAGTGACTATAATCTTCGGAAGGCTTCACCACCCAACCATCTTTGCCACCAGCATTGAATCTGTACCCTGTTCCTTGAGATGATGACAGAATCAACATGGAGGTAATCAACAGCACAAGGTGTAAAAATCCATGATCAGACCCCATTGCCATTGCTCACTGATTAAGAGTATTTGTGAAGGGAGAGAGAATCTTATGAAGAAAGTGATATTGGAGAAGGATATGGTAACGTATATATAGTAGCTAGGGTTGGGAGCAGGTCTTGTGACTGTTGTGAATTAGAGCATGAACTTAAAATTTAACATCTTCCATAACGTGGATGATCCAAAAAGATATGCTGTTATTAGTGATATGGTATCTAATTTCAAATTTAGATAAAATTTAAATAATATAAATATAGGTTTAATTGATTGACTTCGACTTTGAATCCAATATGAAACGTAGAACAATAATTTGAATTCAATTTCAATTAAAGTTGAAGAGGTCAACTTTAAATGACAGGATAACGTTTTCGGGACTCATAATTCCTTATTTATATTATTTATTTTATTCGGTTATTGAAAATTTCTCAATTAAATGTTAATATACATATAGAAACAAGAAAAATATAAATAGAAATGTAAATAAATATAAATTGACTAGAATTAAAAATGATTTAATTAATCAATTGAAGAAATTCAATTAAAATTAGTTAATGAATAATTTAGATAAAAAATTAAAAATTCCAATAACTCTATTTGAAAGTTAGGTGACAGTCAAAAATTGTTGAGTTGACCAATTTGTCAAAAATTATAGTCTACGTATCATTAATTTGTTCATTTTTTCCTTAATGTAGTTATATGGTACATGTTAAGAAATCATCAAAAAAAATAAAATTACTTGTATTAATTGCTTAAAAAATTAAGAAAAAAATTATTTGCTTTTGATTTTCATTTAATAATTTTATTTTTTACTATGTACGCAAGGTTACACCTTAACAGGCAAATCATTAATTTCCTTTTTAGAGTGTCCCGAAACTGCTACTTGAGATTAAAAATATATATTAATTACTAGTTCATATTTACACTTAAACACTTTCCTTATGCATGGCCAGCTAGAGGTTAGCGACACTAGACAATTTTGTTTACAGGAAAATGTTACAGTTTCCTCTTGTTTCAAACAATAAAAGGAAATCAATTTTTCATTCCTCGTATTGATTCGTTGCACTTATACCTTTTATAGGGACAAAGACTCACTTGCCATGTTTTTTCGTCTTAATTATCAAAATATTACATTCCAAAAACAATTTTTTAGAATGCCATGTTTTTTCGTCTTAATTATCAAAATATTACATTCCAAAAACAATATTTTAGAATGTCATGTTTTCAGCAAAAGTGTGTTCTTTTTATCCACAGATCGTTTTCTTAGTGCACCCGATGCACTATGATCCCGGCAAAAAAAAAAAAAAAACGAAGAAGGAGAATTTGGAGGAAATTTTGAAGAAAAAAAAATTAATACATTTTTTTATTTTAGATAAAAGACCGCCCAATAAAATAATGACCGTGGAGCACTTAAAAAAAAACGTGTCCATAGCCCAATATCATACAAAACGAACATCGACCAAAGTGTTGTTATTTGGCAAAAAAATTATCCAAATATGATGTGAATAGTATTTTTTATCAAATTTTCATGTGATGTAATTCGTTACGACTGGTAGCGAATTACGTTCACCAATAATTTTATGACACGTGGCATGTTTTCACAGAAAAAAGCTAATTAGACGAAGTTCGCTACTAGTGTTAGCGAATTTGGTACGCAATATGGTCACGTGTCACGAAATCATATGTGAACCAGTCGTAGCAAATTACGTCACGTGGCCTGATAAAAAATTCTATTCACACAGAATTTGAGTAAAAAATTTGTCAAATAATAACACTTTGATCACTGTTCTACGGAAAACGTATCCGAAAGAAGTCATAGAACCAATGGACCCTTTGCCCAATTTTATTTTTTTTTAAATGACCGTCTCCCATTTTTCTCTCTCTATTCATTGTTTAATCAGTTGATCTTTGATTTAGTTTTAAAACATTGTATTGAATGTTGTGTGCTATTAAAAAAAGAAAAAAGTACTTCTTCTGCGAGATCAAGTTATATTTAATGAATCCAAAATGACGTCATTTAGGTGTAAGATTAAAAATTATAATGATAAAAATTAATAATAACCCTTCAATAAATTAGAATTATAAAAGCACTTTGATTTTCGTCACAAAATGATATCATTTTGTACTCACTCGAGATAACTTATTTCCTTTGACTAGAGAAATATTTTATCCATTAAAAAACCTACTATATTAAGGGTGCATTTTATAGTATTTGTTGATTTTTATTTTTATCATAAATATTTTAAATTTTTCTTGGAAACATTTATAATTTTATTAAATAAAATTAATGAATAATAAATAATTAAAAATTTACTTTATATATATTTAAATATAAAGATGCTAAAAAAATTTGATTCATGATATTTGTCGATTAAAATTATATTTTTTAAAATATTCAGAATATTATTTTATTAATCTTTTATTTTATAAAGATATTAG